>JAOUQV010017254.1:0-10873 GCA_028565295.1 Aspidoras spilotus
GCACACTTAGTAATGCGCCGTCCCTTGACTGTGCACACCATCCGTGGGGTAACCGCATTCCTCACCTCGTCATCATTCGCATTGTCCGAGGCCAGAAAGTCACACGTACACGGCACGCATCACCTATACTGCACCGGCAAAAAGCTTTAAACACGACAGAGGGCCTCGACGTCCCTGAAGGGGCACAACCCCACTGTTGTGAACAAATCACCCAAAAGATAGTAAAGGCTAGAGAGGATCTACAGGAAATACCACTAGAAGAGGCTGAGCTAGTTTTGTTTTGTGACGGATGCTGTTACAGGGCAGAAGATGGTCTGTGTGCCTCCTACGCTGCGGTCGAGAAGAGAGGTAAGAAATTTGTTACCATAGAAGGAAAAATCGTGCCACAGCCAGCATCAGCGCAACTAGCAGAAATCGTTGCACTCGCGCGTGCTCTGACTCTAGGTGAAGAGCAGCGACTGACTGTTTACGCCGACTCGAACCGCGCCTACTCTGCATTACACATTGACGGACGCCAACGGAAGCGAAGGGGGTTTCAGACTGCGCAAGGAACGCCGGTTAAACGCCACACGCGGATAAAAGAGCTTATAGAAGCAGTAGATTTACCCAAGAAGGATAGCAGTGGTCAAATGTAAAGGTCATGCTAAAACAAATGATTTTGAAGCCCTAGGTAATGATGCGGCAGACAGGGCGGCGAAGGAGGCGGTGGGTACAAAGTCACACGACTGATGGTAAGGTCTGAATTTACGTGTCCCCAATAGGAGGCAAGTCGGGTGGCAGACATCCAAAATTCGGCCAGTGTGTATGAGAAAAATGTGTGGATTAAAGCGGGTGCAATACAGGAGGATAACATTTGGAGGGGCCCTACGGGCGGAGTGGTTGTGCCTACCCAATTGCTGAGGATTCTCCTGAGACTCGTAGCCCTAAGCATGGGATAAAGGTCCCAGAGGGTAAGTTCCCAGTACCAAAGGGTCCGTTTAGAGAAATTTGTATAGATTTTACAGACATGAGAGCTGAAAATCGTGAAAGGGGGTTTAAGTACATTCTGGTCATGGTGGACAGCTTCTCTAGGCGGGTAGAGGCCGTGCCCACCAAAAGGGAAGATGCCAAAACTGTGACTAAATGGTTAAGAACCGAACTGATCCCAAGGTTTGGAGTGCCAACATTGATTAGATCAGATAATGGAAAACATTTTGATAACAAGAAGCTCCAAGTCTTACATTGGAGTGCGTCATCAGTATGGCTCAGGTTATCACCCGCAGTCCCAAAGGCTTGTGGAAAGAGCCAATCAAACCGTTCACAATAAATTGGCAATAGTGTGTGAGGAAACCAAATTCACACGGCTAGACGCATTGCCCCCGGTTTTAACGTCTATGAGCGCGTCTCCCGTTAGGACGCTAAATTATTCTCAACACGAGCTGCTAACCGGTAGGCCCGCGCCGGGGCCGCCCAGAGATCTTATTGAGGAAAATTACCTTGACATATGGGACGGAGAATTGAAGGAGTACATGAAATGTATGCATGATGTTGCGTCGAGGTTAACAGAGGCCAGGACCGAGAACGACGCTCATGCTGAGACACCCGATGCCGTCGGGTTAGGCGACCGGGTGAGGGCGAAGGTCCGCAAGAGGATGTGGAACGAACCCAGGAGGACGAGACCCTGGAAAGTGGTGGAAGTCGCCTCACACGCTGTGAAGGTGAGAGGTAAGAAAGGCAATTTGTGGCACCGTAAAACTCATTGCGTTGCAGCCGAAGCACCGAGGAGAAGGCTAGAGGAAGTCCAAAGGGATCTCCAGGACGTGTCCTCGGATGACTGGTGGGAAGAGAAAACAGGGGACTTGATAAAAGAAGGAGGTAAGCACATTGCGCATTGCATTAGTGCGGACCTGGCTTTGGGAGCATGAGTAGGTATATTAGGCAGCAGCTAGGAGTAGAGGGACTGACGACAGGACCAGTTGGAACGTGCGTGGTACATCGAGGCAAAAAAAAGGTTGTTTTTTGACTTAATCACCAAACGGAGAGTTTTCCACAAACCGGAACTTAGCGATTTCTCTAGAGCAGTGGATAGGTTAATAAAGGGAGCGGGTAAAGTTCTCTCGATTCCCAAATTGGGCTGTGTCTTAGATAAACTAGATTGGCAGAAGGTGTCAAGGATACTGGAACACAAATTTGAATCACCATTTGGGGTGCCCAGAGGTAACGGTGAGGATGCACGTAAATATGAAGATAGCTGGACAACAAAACGTTTGTGTCGCCCGGGAGGCACGGCAGGGACAGTAGGCGTTATGTTAATTTTGGTATTGTTGTGGGTTAGTCACCAGAGCCTCTCCAGGGAAATGCATGATGCGTCAGGAATAGACAATCCGTTTGAGAACTGGACGGTGAGTATGTTTGGAAAGTAGAAAGCACTATGCATGTCCATATTCATAACCGTAGCAATATTTGTGGCGATACCGGTAACCTGTGTCTGTTGTTGTATCCCCTTTATTCGTTCCCTAGTTCAGAGACTAATTACAACAGATACAGAAAATAAAGAACCCAGAGGTGACCCTCCCGCCTACATGATGCCACTTTTAAGTGCTGATGGCCCCAAGTCAGAAGCAGCAATTGAATCAGACAACCCTGAAGGGGGAAAAGGGGGAGGATGGAGTAAGACACCCCTGGGTAATTGAAGACACGAAACTGGAGTCAGATAAGAGGTCAAATTGAGAAAAAATTTACGTACGAGTCCATGTATGCCCTTTGTCTTTGTATTTTTGTGAGGGGGGGCGTGCTGCAAGAATAGAAGATGCGTTTCATCACTCTAAATGTCTTGCCTATCTAGTTGAACATCGAAAACATTGCACGCACACGCATGCTAACCCTGAACACACATTGATAAAACTAGTTACATACACATAGGCACATAAACAGTAGGGCTTCAGAAAAAATTTGACTGCTGAAGGCTGGAAGCCTCATGGTCGGCTGAAAGCATGGGATCACAACTCGATCCAGCCCCGGATAAGCCTGGACTACCTGGGCATGCCTCACCCGGGGTAACTTGGCGCATCAGTCTAGGAAGCACCAAGAAGCGCCTGACTGATGACGCAATCACTGCATCCCTCTTGCGCCCGCTGCTGCTGAAGCGCTGCCTCAAAAACTCGAGAGCGAGAAACACAGGGGTCGAAAGCGGGATCCGGGAAAGATTTCGGAATTTTATTTCTTTACACGGCTTAATAAGTAGTTTAGGTGATAACCTATCGATAGTTTAGGTATTTTCTTAATGATTATATTTCTTGGAAGATTCCGCGCACTGATTAATGCTTGCACCGCTTACAGTCACATTATAGGGTTTCAGCCGCCGTTTTGACTGGGGAGTGGCCGTGATGCAAGTCCAGCTGAGATCGAGGATCCCTAAGCGATGGTTTCCTGTTGAAGGAAACCCAAGGGGGAATTGTGGAATATTTTATTATGCTTTAGCTTTCAATATTTAGCAAGGTGCTTTTTTTAATAACAGAAACTGCTTGTGTCCAAAATAATGAGCCTCTGTGTCCAGGTGTTATTTATCTACCGGTTAGGGTCAGTTAAACTCCTGCTCGTGTCCGAAATAATGAGCATCTGTGTTATTTATGTATCGGTCAAGGTTACCGTTCGGGGAATGTTTGCAACCCTTCAGTCAGTATCTCGTGCCGTTACTCCTTAAAGATGCCACCTTTCATTACAGTAACTGTTTGTGTCGAGAGGAATGACGTTTTCAAAAAAGGTTCTATAACAAGGTTTAACGTTCTAAACGTGTGATTGCCTTTCACAAAGGGTATTTAGTCTATGTCCTGAGGAGGAATCAGGGCTCTTCTGCTCCGAATCTTGATCCGGATTGACCTTTGATCGCAGCATAAGAGACGACCGGTCGAGAGCCGTTTACAACGCATCTACACGCATTGAGAATGGGACACGTACGTGCAAAAGGACACGTGATTCGTATATATTACGTGAGTATGACACGACATGAAATATTCCCAGCCCTACAACATGATCGATACGTGTTTGCATTACATAACAAAGGTCTAAAACCACGACATAATCTAACTGCGTACATGCGATGTATGGGTTTCTGTTACATTCATCCAAAAGACTTCTCCTACCGAAAACAGCCGCAAGAGCGAAACGTAGTACGATGGACACGGACCCGGTGTCTGCCGACGGACGATCGTTCTTCTAGAGTAAAATGTCGTATTTAAAAAGTCGATTAGGAGAGATGAGGGTTTATATTATCGCGGTTAAACAGAGGATACGACTTCGCCGAACGGACACGACTCCCGCCCCGACGGTACGTGCGGTTCTGCGTTTATTTTTTCATTGGCATTTTTGGGACGGGCGACGGACCTTTACTTTCCGGCAAATCAAAGAGACGGCCCGCGGTCGCTTTCTCGGCTTGTGAAGCGGAAAACGCGGCTTTGCTAGACGGTGCAAAGATGAGAGCAAGGGCTAGAGGAGCAAAGGAAAAGGACGATTGCCGCGGGGAGTTCGGAGAGGAGTCGAGAAAGGCGTCTAGACGACCGGGTAGCTGCGGCGGCGTCCACGGCGAGAGTAAAAGGATATGCAGCGTAGCAAAAAGAGGCATAATAGCAGAGTTAATTTGTTGATCGCTCCAAAGAGAGAAATATAAAGAGTGCGTAGCGCTACGGCAGCAAACGTAGCGGCGGCGAGACCGATCCGGAACAGAAAGTATAACAAAAGTCTACTCGATCGAGGACCGAAAAATATTGATATATCGATATTCTGAGAAATTCGCACCAGAAACACGGCGAAACCCAGTAAAGCCGTATACGTGACTCGTCCGAGTCGGACTTTTACGTTCGTGCCGTTCGGGTCGGTCGAAGCGAGTCCGAAAGGAACGGAAAAAATGAAGAAAGGAAATTCGAGGTTATGCGCCTTTTGGAGTCCTTTAATTCAATCTAATTCCGATCTAATCTATTTTATTTGTGGCGCACTTTAAACAACACCAACAACAACAACTGCTAGCGACATGCTGTACACATGCTACAAGAATAAGAAGCTTACAATTGTAATACACAAACAAATAAAGTTGAATTTAAACACAATTAAACAATATTCAACATGGCAACGTCGATTAAACAAACACAAACAACTGAAAATAAAAACAAGACACGGCACTTTTGGTCAAGGCTAAAGTCGAGTGCGTTAATGTAGTCTCAACGATTTGTGGCAAAAGCATGGATTCAAATCTCAGAACGGCGACGAGGGAGGACCGATTTACTTGTGGCCGACTGGCTAATTAGAAAAAAGCTACCCTCGATGGCAGCGCCGAACTGAGCGTCGAACCTCTGACTGCTGTGACTTGGGCCTGGATTTGTTACGCGGGGTTTCCAATATTGTGTCAAGACACCCAAATCGTTACTCAAATCCCATCGCTCGAACCACTCACGCCAAACATTTTTACCTCCGAGTATAAATTAAGAAACGTCCACGCCCTACATTGGGAATTTTGTCGCTTTAGGCGGCACCGTATAAATTTGGGCGTCATTCGCATAATAATGAAACAAAACACCGTGCCTTCCGAGGATAGACCCGAGTGGGAGGGGATACAGTGAAAAAAATAAGAGGCCCAAGAATGGAACCCTAGGGCCACTCCACATGCAAGAGGGGCTACAGAAGACTCCGCGGCCCCCCTACGAACGCGGAAACTTCCGCGGGTAGGACTCGAATCGCTCCTAGGGCACAACCCTGGATGTCCACACAATAGCGTAGGCGAGATTTTCACAGTCCGCCATCTCTATGGCTGCGGTTAAATCGAGCGTGTAGTGCTATGTAGTAATTTATACACAGACTGAAATTGTTCAAGCGCGTGACATTTCAGAGGACGGAGGCGTCCACGTTAGACTTCTCGATCGGTGGTCGTACCGCACCGTTTGCAAAGCCGCTAATTACGATATTAAGCGCATCCGGAGGGCATCGGACATCGGATTGTCCGGGCAGCGGGCGCGGACGGTAAAAATCGCCGAAAATTAGCAGGTTATCGTAATTTGGCAGCATCCCAGTCAATAAGTCGCTCAATTCACCGATAAAGCGCATGTAGAAAACGGCGCATATCAATAAAGAAGTAGGAAACATATAGAGTTCACAACTGGAGTAATTCGCCGCCCGAGTGAGCTCTTTGCAATTATACTCATATTAAGTTTAAACACCTGCGGTGTTACCCCGGGTGGTACCCGTACCTCGCATACGGTGGATGTAAATAGTCCACAAACCCGCGTTTAAGTGCCGGGTTTTTGAGACGTATAAAAATGACAGCGAGACAAATATTTTCACAACTCTGTCTACCTTTAACGTGACCTACAGCCTGTGACCTATAACCTGTACAATGAACCATTCAGTGAGGTGAAGTAAAAATAAACAACCGAGCTAATGTGGTTGCACAAGTGCAGCTAAGAAAATACGGATAAAGCGACGGGACGGGACGAGACGGGCAGACGGTGCCTGTCCCGTCTGTAGCCGAGCTTCGCCATCGCAAATATTCATATTTTACATGCTTTGTTTCATGCAAATAAAGCATGAACTCTTTGCATTATATTTTCAGTCTCAGACACAGTGTTCTGATCTGTGTCTTTTTCTAAAGTCAAAGTCTGAGAGATACGGCTAGAGACACGAGAGAGAGAGAGAGAGAGTCCAAACATCCGACCCCCAGGCCCCTCTTCACGACTCACAAACATAGGCCTTCGTCGTAAACCGCCCCTGAGCCCCGGCAAATGGCTCGCTCCTTAATACCCGGTACGCGCACTGACAGATTTAGGTCCGCGAAAGGCAGTGACAAGTTATGAAAACATCCGATCGTCACTACTTCTACATCGTACAAAGAGGCGGGAAAAATCGGGTAGCCGTCCGATCGAATCTAAACACGGGAAGACCGTACTAGCCTCTGACCTGTCGTTACTTATGATGGAGTTAAGTCACAATGTCAGCAGGGAGAAAGAGAATGATAACCGCTCGACGTACAGACACTTTTCTCCTTTGACGTAGTGAAAAATCTTAAACGGCGTCTGCAAGCGAGACACCCGCATAGATCTCCGTGCAAAGATAAACACTGTACTGTTATGCGGTTTAAAGTGTTTTTTGCTTTTGTGTTTAGAGTAAATCACCACGCCCCCCGCCACTCCTGCACCTCCGTCTTTACCGCTGCTGACGCTAGCTTACACTTTCTTAATCGAGTCTGGAAGGCGCTCTGATCTGTATGTTTTTGAGCGCGTCCTGCTGTAAAACGCTCCTATTGACCCAGTAAGGTGCAGGTAATGCTTAAACAAGTTGGATCAGTTGTGTGGGAAGCAGATAAAACGCTATAACGTGCACGGCACTGTGTCTGAACCGCACTAGGATAAAGCTAACTCCATGCGTTTGATTGGTATTTTATTTATACTATTATGAGTTTAAAAATGTCTGACTCGATGCTGTAGTGGAGGCTTGTAAACTCTAGTGTCCTATAGACCGTATACTCTAGAGCACAAGCGTATATCTATATATAACATAAAGAACACCTTCTATACTTCAGTCAACTCCATTCTTATGATTGTTACTCAACTAACACTCGAATAACACCATGCAGACGACTACATTATGACAAAGTACATGACATTTTAATGGAAAGACTACGACCACAAGTAAATCTTATATATATCAGGATATTGTTTATATCTTGTTCATTTCGTTGTAATCTGTAAAGGTGACAATGACTATAAAGCCATCATCATCATCATCATCAGATATTAATATTGGCTGTGGAATTTAACACTGCCTACCACGCACATACTTCCACCCCACGTCTCAAGAAAATGTACTCTCAATAAGATGAAAGGTAAGATCAAACAATTACCAAAGTACATCTGCAACTACACTGACCGAACAAAACCTGCACCTGCAGTTAAGTACCACAACTTCAACTACATCAAGTACCATAACTTTATAGTCCTACAGGAGACGCGATCGCTCGCTGATCCAGAAAATATATAGAAATATTATAACCCTCCCACCATACCTTCCAAAAACACTTGCCACAGGGCAACAGGGCAGGGGTTCAAGAGGGGTAGCGGGTTTGTTCATCCCTACAAACCACGCTTGCACAAACACATCGCGACCGTACAAATTGCTCATTACATCATATGGCAAAAAAAAAAAACCCTATCGGATGCCAGATATAATCAGCACGCGCTAATTACATGTTGACTGATTTATATCCGTCTGCTTTCAGAGAGGGTCAGAAGTTTGTCTGATCACAGTCGCATCACTAACGGTGGACACGCCGTCTTCTTTAAAATGAGAGAAACTAACCTTGTGACGCGCAAACACACACAAACACGACTCAGAAAGCTCTACGACATCAACACATCAAACAAATGCCCGCAAAGCAGTACAGAAGAGTTACACCGGGAGGAGTCAGTCGGCCAATCCGAAATATTAACGCCGTCTTCGGACAGACGGCAGAGAAAGCGAAATCGTAAAGCAATTAAGAAAACGGAGCGCCCGGAGAAAAAACCCACACCGACACTGGGAGAACTCCACACAGAATATTACCTAGTGTAGCCATGCCACCCTCAATATAAAACCTACACTCTGAAACCAAAAAAACACCGGAGCCAAAAACATCGGACGCTAGTCGACGTGTCATCCGACTTCTTCACTTCTGGAACGACGTAAAGGACACGCGGTATCAAGGATACAAAATGCAAGTCTGGACAAAACTAACAGATCAAACGTTGGAGGCACAGTACAAAATCTTGCATCTAGCCTAGTCTAATCTAATCTAGGGATGTGCGGATCGACACCAGTCATTTATGCTTTAAAATCGATACTCAAATCAACATTTCTGTATTTTATAGTCATTCGAGCTACTTTATATCCTTCACGGGCAAACGGTGGACAGTAACTAAAGTATCGACCATACTTTTCCTTCCGCCCGGGTAAGTGCGTAATGAGTAGGAGTCAGTCGATCGCTCGGTCTGTACCGATGGGGAGATGTAATGGAGTCACGCGTACAGATATTACAGCTCCAAAAACGGCCAAGACGTAGTATGTGACACTTGTGGAACAACCGCAAGTAGTTGTGGAAAAGCACCAGACCTTGTGAAACGCCCAAAGTTACATCATAAGGCGGAATGCGAGCACAGTGGCGGAGTACGTCGGTGCTGCAGGTGCAAACTGTCCCGGTACAGAGAGAACAAATGTGGAGCTGTAAACGGCGGCGATCGACGAATCAGTTCGACTTGTTTAAATTAATAAATACTGTTACAAAATACACACGCGATCCCACAAACTGCCGCACGAGTTCGGCTCGGAGTTGACGTGCGTCGCTTTTGCTTTCAAGTCTTATTTACACCTTCAGTATTTGATCACATGAATTAAAATACACGTCCTTTTTAATAATAGTTCTTGATAAAAAAAATAAACATGGGGTATCGAGCGTGCGAAGGGTAACCTGGGGAAGATACCGCGTAGTGTAATTAACTACACTTCCTGATTGAGCACAATGTGCCACACGCCCTTTTCCATGACTAACAAATATCTAGCGCTCCAACCTTCGGACTCCGTTTGGCACCGGGGATTAGTTTATCAAGTATAACAAAGTGGCGTAAGGGGTAAATCCTACCGCCCTATTTAGTTTCGGATCGCTGTCCATTTTAAAACCCGAGTCAAAGACTATTGTCTTCTCGTACCGCTTGAGGGAGCCCAATTCGACAGAAACCAGTGGGACCAAACACCATCATTTCTAAACATTTTACTTTCATTCAAATTTAAACAGTTCACAGACGTCCAGTCTTCAATGTCCTCAAGACATAATAAAAAAGGTTTACTAGAAAAGGCATCATTCTTCTTCAGCGGGACACGAATTTGGGTGTCGTCGGCATAACGATGAAAGGAGATGCCATGTTTTATTCCTATTTAGTAGAGGTCCTAAAATAGAGCCCTGTGGAGCCCCATATGACAGGGAAGCTGAGAAGGATTTTGAATTAGCAAATTCCACACACAAGGTTCAATGCCGGGTTTGAACCGGTCTGAAAAACCTCTGGGATATTATGTTTAAATAAGAAAAGATTTCAGCTGGGCATAGACAGTTTTTCCCCCAATAAATGCAGCTTTAAAATGGGCCTATAATTAGCCAGGACTAAGGGGGTCGAGGCAAGGTTTAAGACAACTTACTGTTGATAATGGTTACAACCAGCTGCAGAAATTATTTACACGGTTCAGGGGAATCTTCCAAACAAACTAAATTAGGGGCCCTTCAATGCTTTGAAACAACGGGTGTGGGTTGCAATTATGGTTTTAGCCACATGTTCCCTTTTAGCTTCTTTAATAATGTTCTGATAAGAATTTTCAATGAGTCTTAAGTAGTGTTATTGTCATTTCAGTTATATACAGTGTTACAGTACACAGTGAAACCACACAACGTTCCTCCAGAACCAGCTGCTACACACAACATTAAAGTACACTAGTGCAAACAGTAAACACACACAGTACAAACAATAAATACACAACAATACAGAAAAATAAATGTAATTTTATAAAAGTGGCATTGTGCTGTATGAGGTAGAAAAACGCCAGGGAGTGGGTGTGTGTGTATGTGTGTTCAGTTGAGACTCCGATTGTTGAGGAGTCTGATCACCTGAGGGAGGAAACTGTTGCAGAGTCTGAAAGTGAGGGTTCGAATGCTTCAATACCTTTTTTTCAGATGGCAGAAGTTTGAAGAGTGTGTGTGGTCACCCAGCGACAACGAAAAAGCCTTCAGTGTGGGTTGCTTGCAACTCACTGACAGTCTGGTAGAGAACACTCATAGCCTCCTTTGTATTAGCACTGGGAGGCACGTAAACGGCAGTGATGGAAACTAGAG
>JAOUQV010018132.1:5354-18909 GCA_028565295.1 Aspidoras spilotus
CTGAACATGTCTTACTTAAAGCTGAAAACTAAAAAATCATCTATCTTAGAATGTGACTTTACCGTCTCTCTGTCTCTATGTGTGGGTGTGTCTACATTTCATTACAGTTAAATGGCTTAGTTCCTCGTTCCTCTCCTGTGACTTACAAATGTCATTTAGCTGAAAAAAGGAGAGAAAAACACAGAAACAAATTTATGGATTTTTTTTTCTAGCCTGAAGTGCGTCAACAACTCTTTCTGAGATCCTCAGACATCTCCTTTGTTCATGCCATGATACACTTAAACAAACATCTTGTGAAGAGGCGATAAATCATGTTTTTTAGATCATGTTTGTAATCACAATACATATGTAATATTAGATAATTTTCCTTATTAAATGACCAAGATTCTTATTATCTTCTGTATCTGCTGCAATACATAAATGCATAAAGAACAAGCTGAGAGCTGAAGGCACAGGAATAATATTCAATAAGCGGGTGTCGGGAGCTTGTCAAATACAGTTCCCAGGGCCCCAGATTCTGTGCTATTCCCCTGAAAACAACAACAACAACTACTACTACTATTAATAATAATAATAACTTCTGTACTACTGATGGCAAATGCAGCTATGATTATTTTTATTATTTTTTTTATTATTGCATTCAATATTTCATTCAACCTGATATACTGTCTATATCACCTACAGTATCTCTCTATAATTTTTGTAATAGCGACAGAGGATAAATACTAAAACGTCTGGTATGAGCAGGGGAATTGTGCTTGTCTAAAGATTGATTGGTATTATTATTGAATATAGGTTAGAAAATATAAGTTAATCTTTGTTTGCTAATTATGAGAAACTTGTTTCAATTAACATTTTTGCTTTAATTCAAATAGATTATTTGTTAGTTATTTGTTTTTATATATTTTTTACTTTTAGATCATATTTAGACTGTTTATCTGGATTCTCTTTAGCTTCTAAAAATGTTTACATCCAGAGTAAAAAAAAGTTTAAATAAATAAAATAATGAACACAAAACTATTATTTTTTAAATTAAATTAATACAACCCCAAATCAGAACAGTTTGGGCTGTTATGAAAAATGCAATAAAGAAACTTCAGGGTATATTTCTTTTCTTCTAAACCCTAAAATAAAAAAGACACAAACTATGTATATTTGTACAAACTGTATATGTATGATTCTTACATTAGTAGACATAAGATTCAAACAAGAACAAATTCTAATATAAAATGTGAAACTTTATTTCATTTATTTTTCAGACGTTTTACTACATTTAAACAAACAGTATCAACATTTTATGCATCAGAAATAAAATATAATTGCAGTAGAAAAAAATGACGTAAAATCTTAGGCGTTATCTAAAAATGTACAACATGTTTCTCTGGTTTTCTTGAAACTCCAGATAACAAAGAAATTCATCCATACTGAGTCATTTAACAGGCTTCACCTTTTGTTTGTTTTCAGTACCTATGATTAGAAAACTCAGTTACAATTCAGTCTGAACTACATTAAAAGATGCAATGTGGCTACTGACAAGCTCTTTAAAAAATTGCCTAAAAATAATAAATAGGGCACTAAATATCTAGATAAATTTCTGTAAATATAATAATCCAGAATGGAACTTTTATTTAATTGCTTGGATACATATTTAAAATATATAAACCAATTTAAATGTGTTAACATCTTCTGTTTGAAATAGTTAAACAAGCACTACGAACATACCAACAATACAAAAAAGAAATAAGGTGTATAAAACAATATAAATTATACAGTATTAAATGCACATAAACAATACTGCACTGTTAATCTTTTTAAATATGCCATCTATAAACACTGAACTGATGAAGGTTTACAATCAGGTAATATTTTAGGTTTACACATAGCGATTTAGTAGGCCCTTAGTAGATATATCTACAAATCCGATTCCAAAAAACTTGGGACAAAGTACAAGTTGTAAATAAAAATAGAATGGAATGTGAAAGTTTTAAAATTCCATATTTTATTCAGAATAGAACATAGATGACATATCAAATGTTTAAACTGAGAAAATGTATCATTTAAAGAGACAACAACACATCTCAAAAAAGTTGGGACAAGTCAATTTTTAACACTGTGAGACATTCTCTTTACAACAGTCTTTAAACGTCTGGGGACAAAGGAGACAAGTTGCTTAAATTGAGGGATAGGAATGTTAACCCATTCTTGTCTAATGTAGAATTCTATTTGTTCAAATGTCTATTTTATGTTGTATCTTCTATTTTATAATGCACTATATGTTTTCTATAGGTGAAAGTTCAGTGCCCGGACGCTTTTCATACACAGCCATGATGCTGTAATTGATGAAGTATGTGGTTTGGCATTGTCATGCTGGAAAATGCAAGGTCTTCTCTGAAAGAGATGCTTTCTGTATGGGAGCATATAGGTACATTTCAGCATTGATGGTGTACTTCCAGATGTGTAAGCTGCCCATGCCACACACACTAATGCAACCCCATACCATCAGAGATGCAGGCTTCTGAACTGAGCGCTGATAACAACTTGGGTCGTCCTTTTTCTCTTCTTCTCTTTAGTCCTATTTCTGGTATCCCCGATTCCCATAAAGAACTTAAAATCTTTGATTCATCTGACCACTATTCGTCCAATTTGCCACAGTCAATTTTAAATGAGCCTTGACCCAGAGAAGACTTCTGCGCTTCTGGATCTTCTTTAATGATGCAGTGCCGTCTAAGGGCCCCGAAGATTGTGGGCACCCAGTATGGTTTTCCGGCATTGACCTTTACGCACAGAGATTCTTCCAGATTCTCTGAGTCTTTTGATGATATTATGCACTGTAGATGATAATATCTTCAAAATCTTAGCAATTTTAAACTGTCAAACTCCTTTCTGATATTGCACCACTTTTTGTTGGCACAGAATAATGGGGACTGGTGATCCTCTTCCCATCTATACTTTTAAGAGCCACTGCCACTCCAAGATGTTTTTTTTATAACCAGTCATGATAATGACCTATTGCCAATTGAGCTAAAGAGTTGCAATTATTTTCCAGCCTATTGTCGTTTGTTTGTAATTTGTACCACTTTTTTTAGAATAGGGTTTGGACAATAAAATGTGAGTATTACATAATACTGAATATTTAGTATAAATATGTTCTGATACACAAATAAGGAAAAACAAAAAGACATTCTGAAAAAAAAAAATTTTTTTTTTTATTGCATACAACATTCATCTGAGAACTACTGTCTAGAAAATGTAATGTTTTGTGTGGAATAGTTTCATGGCTGGCCTGATCAACTAAAAAATTCTTTCAGCTGTGTTTTGTTTGTGCACTTTTCTTTTTTATGAATAACTTTGTTTTGTCTGGTCAACTTTATGTTTTGGGTTTTTTTTTTTACTTTTTTTGTTTGTATTTGTTTTTCTTTCCTGGATAATTTTTGTTTGTATGGTAAACTTCAGATTTGATCTGCAAACATTTCTCATTGGTTTCATGGTTTATCTAGATAACTTGTGTTTTGTCTGGTTAACTACATGTTTTGTCCAGTCAATTTTATGTTTAATCGGACTACAGTGAAAGATGAATTAGCAGAATGTGAAATATCTTGGGTAGTAAAATGTAAAAGGGTGTGGTGAGAATTGTCCACAGTCAAACACCTGTACTACTGGATGTACTGGATGAAATAGAAACAAATGATGTCCTGGGGCAGAATCTGTCTAGGCAGAATTATTCTCTATTTCCTGTCATGAGATATCTGTTAGAATGGATAGCAGACACGATGGGTTGGGAACTTTATGAATGTCCTGGTCTTTGTAAGTAAGCGATGGATATAAAAGAGCATTTAGGATCAAGATTTGGATGAATTAAAATATCGTGTTTCAATACAGAACATCAGAAAGCCCTCTGGTGGACTCAGGCTGTTTGAAGGGCAGGGGCAAAACATATAAAATTAGAACCAACTGCATATCATGGGCCCCATTAGTGTGCAAAATTCTATGATGTACCATGTATAGTAAAATAATATTCTTTATACATTCTTAATAACAAAATTACATTATTAGGCGGAGTAGATAACAGTAAATGTTAAAATATTTATTACACCTACAGTAAGGAAACTGTTAACTATTTACTATTATTATAGATTATATTATAATCCAAAAGGCACAGGGCAGCTAAATGGTAATTTGCCTTATTTTTGACACTCTAAAATCACTCTAGATACATTTCAGATAAATCACGGGTATACCAAACTTTGAGAAAAACTAAGGAGCTGCTGCAGCAAACATGAATCGACTTGCGTATGGGTGATTGTCTTTCCTTTATAAGACTGCGATCTTCTAAGTTGCTTGAACATGCATTTGACACAGCTGTTTTAAGATTTGTAAACATTGTAAAATTGTTTGGTCATTGTTACTTTAAATTAATTAATTTAGAGCTTTAATCATACACAGTGAAGCAATATAACAAAATTATAAGTGAGAAAAGAAAAAATAGAGGTGCCACATGTCACATCAGTGTCCGCTAGGACGCCAGTAAACCAGAAAGACTGTCAAACAGTGAGGTTTCCTTAGTCTGTTCCTGCCAAGAGCTTCAGTTAATTGCCCTAATTGACACAAATTAAGGGAACAGCAGTTTGCTTCCTAATAAGACCTATAAATATAACAGTTTGACTAAAGTTCTTTGCGGGTCAACACGGACCCTTTTTATGGTCATTTTTGTTATCTTTTTGTGTTTATGGACTAAGTATAATGCTCAATAAGTAGTCTTGCATGTGATTTAGATTTAGCATGTGTGTTTAAAGTGCCATGTTCTATGTCTATTGTCTTCTTATGCTGTCGACAAAAGTTGTGTGTAGTGAGTGCTTAGTGTTTTCATATTTAATAAGGTCACTGTTACTGTTTATTTGTTTTTGTTTATTTTTCATTACAAAAACTACCAGAGCCAGAGTGGTTTGGAGTACCATAGATTTCCGTGGTTGTTTTTAGTGTTGCCTGTCGGCCATTTTGTGTTTTCCTTATTCCTGTGTTGTTTTCTCCCCACACTCTGTGAATTTTGCATTTGTTGGTATTTTTGGAAATTAACTTGTGATGTATTGCATTTTGCTGATAGTTCTGGTTATGATGTAACATTTGACAAGAACAAAATCGACATTATTTTCCATGCACTTACGTGAAAGTGGTGAAATTATATGTATATTAAATTATTATTATAGTAACCCTGTAATATAAATTTTAATTTGAAAGCTATATATATATTTCTCCATATAATTGTGTTTAGAATGGCATATTCTTAGATACTGTTCTACAGCGGTTATTTATTTCTTTAGAAATAATACATGTCTCTAATCGCAAATCTTTCTTAAAACTGTTTCTATAAATACAACATATGTTGTATTTAAACTTTATTTAAAAAAAAACATTGTATTTATACGATATTAAAATTGTATAAGGATATAATTAAGTTTTCCTAGCGTTCAAAATGCTTTATTGAGTCAGAATTCTGTCTAAATGTCGATTGTCTTGAGACGCAGTTTGTATTTATTATAAAGCTCTGTGTACTTCTGAACTTGTTGTCCAGAGTTAAAGTATGCAGATTTGGTGACAATATTATAGTGTGTTTTATGATTTTATGCTATGCATGCAATCATGCATTTCTAAAAAAAGAATTGAGTAGACACATTAAGGTAACCCCTCACTGAAATGAAACACAAGGCCAGACCTGTCTGGGCACTTATGGGTAGTCTTGCGTCAAAACTTAAAAACATGTAAGTTCACATTGCTGCAATGCTTTACAGCAGTGTGCTAAAAGATTCCATTTAGAACAATAGATTAAGTGGTAAGATAAGGGGTCATCAAAATGAAAGGAATTTAAAAGGAGCTACCAGAGGCTATTGAACCCTGAATAATCAGAATAACTTTTGGTGGCTATTAACAATATCATACTCGAAAAAAAATCCTGCTCTTTTGGAGATCTATATTTATTTGGCAGATTAAAATACTTTATATAAATTAAACCCATGTTCAAACCAGCCAGGACACACACACACACACTTACGTGCATACGCTGTGGTGTGTTTTAGCAGGATGTCTTTAGTAAAAACCTAAGTCTCAGGAATGAAAATTGTGGTACTAAAATACAGCCTCTGTTCGTGTTTTAATATCTGTTCACATTCAGCTTTTACAACACTACAATACACTTAAAATCAAGCATTACAAATACGTATCATCTCTGGGAGTTTTTCTTTCCCACTATTCTTCGGTTTGCGGGTTTGCTTATTATGGATAAAAAGAACACACTCAAGACCCGTCATGAAAGTGATCACACTTTTCTTTTATTTTATATCACAAAAATCACAAAAGCAGTCCTACTATATGTAAGAAGCTATACTGTGTAATCAGATGCGAGACTTCAAATGCAATGCAAACTTAATCCACATAATTTCATCAAGAAATCCATTAAAGTGTTTTGTAGAATTTTGTAGTTATACGTATTTGGAGGGTTTTGTAGAATATTGTAGTTATGAGTATTTGGAATTATGTGTTTTTAAACTGTCACAACTCACGAAATTGTTCATCTGTTCACACACTTTTTACATGACAATGATCAGAATTGTGATCTCCACAGTTAAGCTAAGATGTATTCATTTTATATATTATTATAAAAAAACACCAGATTTACATTTTTGGAAAAAGTAACAATAAAAACTATTAAAGGAAATATTAGCCTATTTATTCGTTATCTACATGCTAATCCACAGGGGGTCGGGGGCTACACTGGCACAAGGGCAGGATCAAACCTAGACAAGCCACGACTCCATTCTAGGGCACACACACACACTGTCACACACACACTAAGAGCCAATTTAGAGACACCAAATTAACCAAACATGCGTGTCTTTGGAATGTGGGAGGAAAACTTAAGAACCTGGAGAAAATATGCAAACACCACACAGATTCTTTTTATTTAAAGATGTGGGTGTTTAGTCTGTGCCTGAAGACAGCAAGAGATTCAGTCAAGGGAGAATTGACGCTGTAAGCACTGTTATGTTTCCTTAGCCCGTGGAGCTATAGTGTAAGCAGCACTACTTATGGTTAGGTAAAATAAAAGGGCAGGAATAATAAAGTGCAAAAACAAGAGCAGTTTTATATTAATGAAAGTCAAATATAAACACGTTTGGAAATATAGAAGAACAAAAGAAAGTATAGGGGAGGGAAAACAAAACAGCAAAAATCACAAAACATCTTGAGACAAATGAGAGGAAAAAAAGCTTTAGAGCAACCAGACAATGTTATCTTTTGTAAGACAACACATTAAGCTTAGACTGTAGGAAAAGTTTGTAAATGTGTAATAGTGAAAGTAAGTAGGCAGGAAATACAACACGTCTATATGTATGGCCTCAGCAGGAACTGATCATTGCTAGTCTTGAACTCCCACAAGAAGAAGGATCAACAATGTCACAGGAGCAGCATGTAGAGAAAATATTTCCTCAAAAATATTGATCAGATTGTTAAGCATTTGACCAGTGGTCACCAACCTTTACAGGTACAAGGTCACCTGAAATCTAAACAAATCAAAGCTCTACCCGCATAAATCCCAGGCTTAGACTACTTAACTCTCCCCACAATGTCCCCATAGCCTCTAATGATATCAAATGAAACGGCTTACCCCATAAATGTTCAACTATGTGCTGGCCATGGCAGGAGTCAGATGAGTATTGGTTGAAATTCTTGAAATGGATCATTTTTATCCGTAGAAGCTTTCAACTTAACTGCCTTGTTAAGTAATGAGCTTTTTACTTTTTATTCTGACCACAACAATCATCACATGTGAGAAATCCACTACTTTGATTAGTAAAACAATGATAGCTGCAAAACATGCAATTAATTTTTTTCTACAAAGTTCAAGTATGAGTGGTATTGTGCCTAATGCATCCCCTTTGAGTATCATCAGAATGCAAATATAATCCCTGCTTTTTATTTCAGTACGATAATAAAAAATTAAATGAGAAAATGATTGCATGTTCCAGTTAACAGAAAATGAAAAAGCTGATTTACATAACAGTGATGCTGCAGTGTGTGTTTCAATATGCACACTTTTGAAAGAGGTGGTGCAATTCGCAGTGCATATTCTGAATTTAGCGCAACATTTCTTAAATGTAGCAAGCCACTACAAAGGCAGAACGTGGTTAAAATTCTACATAGAATGCAGTTATAATAACTTGAAAGCTATAACTGAAGAACTAGATTTACTGGGATCGACTAGCATGGTCTAGGAGATTAACCTGTTGATCATGATCAAAATGATAACAGGGAAATGCATTTGATCAGACCAGACCACCTTCTTCCATTGCCCCATGGTTTAGCTGTGATGTAGGTATCTGTGTGATAAATTGTGTCTGTTTTTTGACTCATTTCTAGCAGAAAATGCATGAAATATTTTCATGAATCTGTACAGCAGTAGATCTTCAGTAGACTCAGACCAGATGGACAAGTCAGGAAATTCCATGTTAGTAATGTTGTTTTTCAAGTTGTTATTTAAATGACAAGCATTGGAGCTGTGATTGGCTCTCAGGAACTTACATCATCGTGTGTAAGTATGTTAGATGAATTGTTAGTGTTTCTGGTCAAACATCTTCTTTGGCTTCTGGATATTTTACACAGACACCAAATCTGCTACCTGTAGACCGGTAAGTAATGACTTTATTTGAACTACAGACATGTCATGTACTCTCTATTAGACAACTTACCATTTTTTTAGTTTTAAATACAATTCTACCATTCAATAAAAAAACAATATACATTTATTTTATACATACTTTTTTGTTTATACTGATAAATGACATTGTTCTATCTATCTATCTATCTATCTATCTATCTATCTAGTGTATAATTGTCTACTTATTTTTAGATGATAAAGAGCAGAATGGACTGGAGGATTATACTGACCATTTTGTTTCTGACTGGTGGTACGTTTTTTCAGTTTTTTTGCAGTCACTTAGGAAAAGCTGATTAAATACAACACACTCAGACAATTCTTCTGTCATTTTTCTTTCTCCAATGACAGAAGTGTAATTCATCCCTTCATTCATACACGCAGACACCCTGATACACCCATCTTAAATTTGTCTTTATTATATTGAACTTAAAATAAAAATATATATTAAATATTTTTTATAAACATTGTAAATTGTTCAGCATAAGGGAGTACACCCCTTTGAAAAGCAAGATATTAAACAGTATCTCAATAAAAAACAAAATAATTTCATGAATTGTGACAAACTATCTTTCATAGAAAAATTGTTTGACCCATTAACAGTGAAACAAAATAATAATGTAACTTAGATTTCAAATTTTTTTTAAATTAGAATTCTGTTTTAGTCCTTTCTCCCAAGATTTCCTTCACAGTGTTACACACCATGGTCTTGAATAATTTTAGGTGAATTTTTTTAGATCTTAGTGTGACAATTAATTGTAATCAATGAGCTAGGTATAAAAAGGATATGTAGGACATTTGTTGGTATTGTTAAACAATGCAATTAGGTCCATGTCGAGGATCTGCATACATTCATACAAGTACTTGAATGGGTGGATACTGGTTTATAGGTGGTTGCAAACTCAGGTCCTGACCCAAAGAAAATATTCCTAAAATAAAATTCTTGCCAATCCAGTTTATTTTCTGTTTTTGTGTTTGGATAATATGAATCTCAGTTCTTTCTCTATTCCTGGATACATATGGAATCACCACTGGCTTGCTCTTAGACATTTTTGTCATTCTGCACTCTCTGATCTGATAGAGCACTGTTGGGCATTTTCCCTGTTAAAAAAGAGCCAGGATTATCAATGTCTGTGAACACAAAAAATGAAATCAACAAATTGCCAGTCAAAACTACACTCAACAGCCACTTTATTAGTTACTCCTGTTCAATTGCTTGTTAACACAAACATCTAATCAGCCAATCTCATGGTTGCAGCTCAATGCATTTAGGCATGTAGACGTGGTTAAAAACAACTTGCTGAAGTGCAAACTAATATCAGAATGGAAAATAAATGTGATTTAAGCAACTTTGGACATGGAATGGTTGTTGGTACCAGATGGTGCTGGTCTGAAGATTTTATAAACTGCTGATCTACTGAGATTTTCACACAAAATCATCTCTAGGTTTAACAGAGAATGGAAAATTTCAAATAAGCATCAATTTTGTGGACATAAATGCCTTGTTGATGTGAGAGGTCAGCGAAGAGTGGTTCAGGATGATAGAAAGACAATATTAACTTAAATAAGCTTTTACAACCAAGGGATGCAGAATACCATCTCTGTTGAAAGTATGCCATGAAGAATTAAGTTCTGAAGGCAAAACAGGTCAAACTTTGACTATCAGGGAGTACCTAATAAAGAGTCGGGTGAGTGTCTATTATGCAAAGATAAAGCAAAATGTCATCCTGACCCAGAAACACTGCTGTCTTCTCTGGAACAAAGCTCTTTCAAAATGGACTGAGACAAAATCTTCTCTTGGGATCGGTATCTTACCATGGTGGAGAAGCTTCAGTGTTCCTACGAGTCATAGAGCGATACAGTCTGGAGCGTCATCCTTGATGGTAAGGTTGAAGAGGTGGTTCCAGACAAAAAGACAATCAAAACCCCACTCATGTGTACAGGAACTGTGTGCTGCATCATAGTTCTGAAATACATCATCTTCCACAATGAGGTGTATGCTGTATCACAGTCTAACAAAATGTTGAGTCGACGGCAGAACGTACAAGATATTGGAATGCTCATTAAAGTCCAGTATTATCCCTTAAATCACTAATGAATACAAAACATAAGTATGTCATACTAGATCGACTGTCTCTCAGAATAAAAAAGTTCACGGTACCCAATGTGAGAGAAGTATATTACTGGCTCAAAATGATCAAAGAATTTATTTCTCAACATAAGAAAAGAGGATGAAGGAAAGCAAATGGCAGACTTTGTGTCAAGCTGGGACACTGAAATGTTAGGGGTCTTAATTCACTTGGCAAGTTATGAATTCTTGTTGCGGCTTCCTTCACTTTGGTGCCGCTGAGCCCCCAGGCTGCGTCCTTTTTGTGGCGCATTCAAGCAGAGGCATATCCAGGATGCTCTTACGTGATTTATTCACAACATTAAGTTATCTGATGGTATTGTAAAATTATGAGACCAGGATGACAAACAGATGTGGTGGGGTAGGTTATATGTTAAATATAATAAAAGGTATTAACGGTCAAAAAAGTAAGGCAACCCATGCCTGATTCTCTCCTCCAGCCACACTCAGGTAAGTGCACGCCCTTTATAACTTCCTGCACACACACGTGACCCCTATACCTATCTCTTACAATACTTGTTAATGGATTATAGAGAGTAAATATCAGCATTTGAATTGTCTGAGATAAAGTGAAAAGGCACAGGACTTTTATTCATTGTTATGCAACAACCATTGACAAGCAAGCTGAAGATATCGAGCAGCTCTACAAATTTTGAATATGTATTTGCAAAGACTCCCAAGCAGAACCTACTTGTCTTCACAGGTGATTTCAATTCCAGAGTATGAGAAAATGCAGAAGAAAGTGAAGTGCTTGGGAAATATATTTATGGTGCCAGAAACAATATATTGACTTATGTGCTAAAATGAATTGGTCATCTCAAACACATTTTGATGGCAGATGGCATTCAGATGGCATTGGAGAAAGCTGACTTAATTGTGTAGCAAGCCATCGAAAGGTGATTATGTTGAATGATGTGACATGACATGAGACAAAATGGTTAACTGTTCTGAGGTCTTTTTGTAATTCACTCAGTATGAAAAAAACAACTGTGACACTGATAATTTTAATGTGTTTTCTGTATATTTAATTAAATTTATATTTTTTGTCTAACAGCCACAAGTGACCAGCTGAGTGAGAGCAATTCTGCAGTAGCAGCAGTGTTTAATTTGGTGTTTAGCCTTAATAAAACTTATGATGGAGCACTGGCCAATAGCAGCTCTCCAGAGTTTGTAGCAGAAGCCACAGTAGTTAGCAGTCAGGTAAGGTTTTACTAATAATGCTTCTAGCTGCAATTTAAATGTATTGTCCAAACAGATTATATTTGCCATTGAAGCAGTTCCATTGCTCCTTTAATTGTTTGGGTGTGACTGATTGACAGTGTATATGCTTCTAAATTCTGATGAATATAGTAAAGTTAACTATGGTATATTATGTTGCACAGTTGTAGTCATTATAAGTCTGAAAATATAGGGTCTTCAGTAATTTGTTATTTTTCATTTGTATGTGACAGAACAAGCAACCTACAATTTTCAACATAAATTAACTGTATACTTTTTTTGCAGATTGAAGCAGTTTACAACCAAACATTCCAAAACTTCCTGCAAGTAAAAATAAATAGTTTCAGGTAAGAAATAATAAAGAAAATGAAATGTATATATAATATATATATATAAAACACTCGGTTTTAGACCACAATTTATTAGTATGGTGTAGGGCCTCCTTTTGTGGCCAATACAGTGTCAATTCGTCTTGGAATATATATAATGTCAATATGTATTTAAATGTAAAAATCTTTGTGTTTTAGCAATGGTTCGATTGTGGTAAATTCCAGCCTTCTGTTTAGTGCCAATGGCACCATCCCGGATTCATCCACAGTACAAAACACCCTCATAAATGCAACTGTGAACAACACAAACTTGAACATCATTGCACCCTCTATTAATGTAACCGAGGTTCCAGGTCTGTATTCAGTCATGTTCAAACATATTTAATCTTAAAAATTGGCCTTGGAAAATTCATTACTACCTACAGAAATAATTGTCTCATAGAACCTCTTTATTAGCACTAATAAGTAAAAAATTTCTTCTAATAAAGTACTCCCTGTATCTTTTTTAAATGAAACTAAACTTTTTTCAAATCAGGCTTAAACATCACTATGATGCTGATAATTGTATTGTACTGTTGTACTGTATATTGACTATTAAAAATTATCTTTTATGTCTAAAAGTTGCAGTCGCCTGGCAGAACACAACAGCTAACAACACCTCTTCAACAAATACTACTTCAAACACAAGCACAGCTAACAACACGTCTTCAACAAATACGTCTTCAAATACAGACACATCTACCAACACCTCTTCATCAAACACGACCTCAAACACAAGTACAGCTAACAACACCTCTTTAACAAATACTACTTCAAACACAAGCACATTAAACAACACCTCTTCAACAAATACTTCTTCAAATACAGACACAGCTACCAACACATCCTTATCAAACACAACTTCAAACACAAGCACAGCTACCGACACGTCTTCAACGAACATAACTTCAAACACAAGCACATCTAACAACACCTCTTTGACAAATACTACTTCAAATACAGACACAGCTACCAACACATCCTTATCAAACACAACTTCAAACACAAGCACAACTAATAACACCTCTTTAACAAATGCTACTTCAAATACAGACACCTCTAACAACACCTCTTCAACAAATACTACTTCAAACACAAGCACAGGTAACAACACCTCTTCAACAAATACTTCTTCAA
>JAOUQV010018491.1:0-18899 GCA_028565295.1 Aspidoras spilotus
GGATAGGTTAAATGCAGAGGACCAGTTCCGCTGTGTGCAGACACAGTGGCAGAATGTATCACTTTCTTCCTGCCTGCCAAATTTTGTTTTCATGCAGCATCATGTTCTTCCCGTGTTTGCGTGGGTTTTCTCTGGGTACTCTCGCATTCCAATGACATGTATGATAGGTTTATTGGTGTCTTTAAATTGCTCATTAGTGTGTAATTGTGTGTGAGCCTTATGATGGGTTTTAGGACACAGGCTTAACAAAAATATAGAAATATACAAAGAGTTTATTCTAATAACTTTATACAAAACCAATTTCAAAAAAGTTGGGACAAAGTACAAATTGTAAATAATAACCAAAACATATTGCTGAAACATATTAGTACTCTGGTTACATAGCGCAGAAGTGTCATTCCTGATTTACCAATGAACTCGAAGCTCTGATGTCTCTGGTGGCATGTTGGGAGTTTCTAAGGTCTCCAATGAAAGCTTAGGAGTTGGGAGCAAAGGGCGAAGAACCACGGCGAGAAAAAAGGCGGGGCTTGTTGGAACAGCTTGCAGATGTCAGGGCTTAGGAACTCTCTGAAGCCTTACTTTGGGGATGTCCTCTTTGCCTAGGTGGTGGACAGTTGGGATGATAAAGGTGAAAGTCCTCAACGAGAACTAGATTCAGGATATACCTGAAAGGGACCCAGCTTCTTTCCTCGAGGCCATAACCCTCCCAGTCCACCAGGTATTGATTTGTACTCTCGGCATCTGGAGTCTGGCAAACTCCTTACAGTGTACACAGGAACACTCTTAAGGTTGACGGAGGAGGAGATGCCTTACAAAACAAACCTAATCCAGGGGACCTGGGACCATGGGCTTAAGGAAAGAGACATGAAATTAATTAGACACCTGGTAGTGTACAGGCAAGTCAAGATTATAAGTACCCATATTAATAGATTTTTAAAAAGTGCCTATATATTTAGGCAATAGCTTGTTACGTACCTCAGAAAATTTGAAATCTAGTAGCTAGCAAGATTCTCTCCCTGGGCTGGTACGTTGATGTCTCCCCTCAACGGCGATCTGCCTGCTGCTTGTGTGCCCGTAGAACATTCCTAATCCTCTGGTGCATATTCTCCCAAATCTGCTCACAGTGATGCATTCACTTGTTGACTGCAGGTATATCTGATTGTGTAGCTGACCATAGCATCAAAGGGGCTGGTAGCCTAGAATACACTAGAAGGGGGCAATACCAGTACTAAAACTGATGAGAGTTCTGTGCTATCTCAGCCCAAGGCCGGTATCTTGACCAGTCTGACTGATTGTCAAAGCAGTAAAGTCTCAAGAATTTCCCTAGCTCTTAATTTATATGCTCACAGTGTACAGTAGATTGTGGGTGATAGAACGTAAGACTTAAGGTGAGACACCCAAGCATTCAAAAAAGGCAGACCAAACCTGAGATGTAAATTGTGGCCCTCGGTCAGACAACAAGTCACCTTTGATAAAAATGTGCAAATCCAAGAATACGTTAAGGCTCCTTAATAGTGGTACGAGATGGCCAACTACTCACTGCCTCTATTTTACAATCCTTGATAACTATGCCATTAACGACTGGAAATTCTTGGATTATATTAAAATATCGTCAATGTGTGCTATGACAAATTGTCCAAGCAAGTCTTTAAGAACATCGCGAATAAATTCCTGAAAGACAGAAGTGGATTTTTGTAACCTGAACGGCATACCAAGGTACTCATAGTGCCCCCTAGTGGTGATGAACCCAGTTTTCCATTCGTCCCCCTCCCTTATTCTTACCTGGTTGAATGCACATCTTAATTTGGTAAAATAGGAACTGAAATGAACTCTCCACCTTAGGGCCCTCCACAGTAGTAGAGTAGTAGAACGAAAGGATCTTAGACAGAATGGTGTCCAAGAAACAATCTCCCTCTCAGCCAATAAGATATCTGGGTTGTATTTATTAAGCCAATACAAACCTAATATTATGTCTCATCTCACCAAAATATGCACAAAAAGTTTATTGTCCTTAAATTCTAGCTCATAAAAAATATTGGGATTAAGACTGTTTCGGTAACAATAAGCGCTGCCTCATTCCAACCACTACCAGCCGCCAGTGTACAAAACTTGAAAGCAAATACAGCCACGGAACGTACATTCAGGCAAATATGAGGAAGAACTTCCCCCTGTGACCGTCCTTCATAAAGGTGGTCAAAAACAGATTCGGAAATCTATATAGCATATTAGAATCGACATAAAGAGATGCAGAAGAATTAATGACAGAACTCACTGGTGCAAAAACGTGGAGAGAAACAGAGGAACATAACGCATGTAACTTAGCAATGGTTTCATTAAACTTTTAAAAATCGGTCCAAAAAGAAAACACTCAGAACGCCACCTGATAGACGGCAATGCTCTGCAAAATAATCAGAAACAAACAAGTTCTATATATATATATATATAGGAGCCATGTTGGGGGTTGTCGATCTCAGGATCTCTGTGACAGCTCAGGAGTTGAGGACGCATGACAACAACAATCTCCCACTGTGTTCCTGGAAAAGCTACTCTTACGAATATCGTCACCCCGACCATAATCAAGTCTAGTGTACTAATAATTAGGTCTTAAAAAGTGATTAGGTCAGGTGTATATGGCGCACATGGACAATCCAGAAGGCTATTTGATGAATTATGTTGATGAATAACATAGAAATAATAATGTTTGGTGAAAGGAAAACATTCCACCATAAGTCATTCTACCAGAGAATAGTTAAAGAAGAGTAAAGTTAAACATTTAGGTTCAGTAAATAAGTAAAATATTTTTGTCTCATTTTTAAACTTGGTTCTCTTTATTTACTTTTAGGACTTCTGATAATGTTTTAGGACATATTTATATGGAAATATAGAAAACTGTAAAGGGTTCACAAACTTTCAAGCACCACTATACTATGCAAATCAAATACATATCAAGAAAAAAGAGTGACAGGGGCATCAGCGTGTGCTCAAAAAGCTTCTACTCCACGTACTGTAAGATTCCCCTGATTAGCACTTATGAGCTTTCTCCACCGGAACATGGAAGCACTGCTGGAACCTTAGTTAGTATGTTTAAAAGTTTTTAAGACAAGGTTGACACATTAATGTTAGGAGACATTTTGTACAAGTTTTCATTTTAATTGAAAGTTATCCATTTTCCACTATGCTTGAACAAAAGGTAATTCGTCTTCTGCATTTAACCTATCTGAGCAGGCTGCATAGAAACTAGGGGTTAGGTGCTTTGCCCAAGGGCACTTTAAACGTGACTTAGTGGTATTGGGAAACAAAACCAGAGACCTTCCGGTTGCAAGGCTGGTTCCTTAACCTGTTTACTATACAGGTGCTAAGCCACAGAGGCGTTTTATAGATTTTTTGTAAATGTCATAATTTAATGTTGTAACCTGTGTGTTCCTGCTGCTGTTTCTTGGCCAGGACTCTCCTGCAAAAGAGATTTTTAATCTCAGTGAAATGATTCTGATAAAATAAATAGAAATAAAATATGAAAAAAAATAACTGTCAAAAAATCTGTATGTTCTAGAGCAAAAAGAGCTTTAAGCTGCTGTTCAGGTTTTGCAATACCAAGTGTCATTATGTGCATTTTTCTTTATTTAATTGTATATCTAAGATGTATTTGTGAAATAGATGTTACATGAAATGGCCGTAAACTAATGATAATTATTATAATATATGGATTGGACGCTGTCTTGTCTCAGATCAAGGTTTTTATCAGAGATCCAATAATTGGCGTGGTTTGATACCAAATTATAAGCCATTAAGCAATCTCTTTTGGCTTAGTGAGACAGTAATACCAAAATTGCTTATTGGGTCATGTTTCAAATCTCGGATGTAGCCAATTGCACTAGAGTTTATTCATCCAAATAGATATTGCTTTATAAGTACAATACATTGGCTTATATTGTATAAATAGACTTATATAATAAAAAATGGTATTTAAGAGCGTTTCTATATCTTATGGTGGCAAATGTAATTGTTTAAAGAAACAATAATGCCCAGACAAATGTGAATATTTTGTATTTCGATTGGTAGAGATTGGTTAAAATCCAATGAACAAATTAATATCATAAATACAACACTTGTCTTATTCCATAGATCTAACAAATGCAAAAGGTTTGACAGAAAGCAGCATGGATTATAGAAAAATGTCCCAGTTAGCTGGTTTTTCCCCGTTTCTCATATCTCACGTGTAAGTTATTTCGAAACTTCAAAGGCTATTTATCAGAGTTTTGCAGCAGTTTCAATGAAAGTAAGGAAGGATTCTCTGGCCTGCAGGTCCACAATCAGTGTAAGATATGAAGTACAATGGGTTCCAGACTAGGTGCATATCTGACTCATTGTTATAAACTCATGGTTTAATACAAAAAGTCTTCTCTATGCCAATGCTGTAGCAAAGTAAAAACTGTTATGTGATCAGACAAATCAAAATTTGAAATTCTTTATAGAAATCAGGGATGCCCTGTCATTCACACTAAAGAGGAGATGTACAACCCAGGTTGTTATCAGTGCTCAGTTCAGAAGCCTGCGTCTTTGATGGTATGAGGTTGCATTAGTGTGTGTGGCATGGGCAGATCTGGAAGTACACCATCAATGCTGAAAGATATATAACATAAGTACCCATTCAGACCATGTCTCTTTCAGGGAAAACCCTGCATTTTCCAACATCACAATGCTGAACTGAACTTTCACCTGTAGAAAACATGTCGAATCATAAAATGAAAGATATACGACAAAAAAGACCTAAGTCAGCTAAGCATCCTACATTAGACAAGAATTATACTTTAGACAAGAATGAGTTAACATTCCTATCCCTCAACTTGAACATCCTGTCTCCTCAGTCCCAAGATGTTTACAGACTGTTGTAAATAGAAAAAGGGGATGTATCTGTGGTAAACATGGCCTTGTCACAAGTTTTTTAAGATGTATTGTTGTCACAAAATTTAAAAGAACCTATTTTTTCTCTTTAATTGGTACATTTTCTCAGTTTGAACATTTTATATGTCATATATTTTCTATTCTAAATAAAATATGAAATTTTGAAACTTCCACATCATTGCATTCCTTTTTTAATTCTTGTACTTTGTCCCAACATTTTTGGAATTGGGTATGTAAATAAAAACAGGATGTACTTGTATATTTAATAAAGGCTTGTTTTATTCACAGTACACACATAAGATGCTAAAATTGTACCATTTATCCAAAATAAATCACAAAAATGTTCAGACTGGTAGATGCTTGCTATTGAGTATCATCTGTTCTTCTTCTGGACTGTTTCCATCATACCATAAGAGTTATACCCTGTAATCCCCATACCATCAGAGTCACAATAATGTTACCCATACCATCAGATATACACTAAAGGAACCCCAATACCATCAGAAATATACTTACCCCATTACAATCAGTGATACATTAATGTTACCCCTATATTCAATTCAATTTTATTTATTTAAAAATGCACATTGTCCCAAAGCAGCTTTACAGAAAATGTTTTATCCCAGATGAGTAACAGTAACAGTAAGCATTTTATATAATATATACATATTTGTTATATATAACATACCTAAACTATATATATGATTCAATAACTAACATTTAGAATAATAAAAAAGTGAATGGACAGTTGAAGGAAATCCAGCAGGTGCAGGGTCGCTAACATCTCTTGATTCCTCCGCCCTATTAGGTGTAGCTCATCCGAAACAGTCGAGAAGAGAGAGAGGATAGAAAAGAGAAAAGGGAGAAAAGAAAGAAAGGGAAAGAGAATAAAGAGAGTTAAATTTCAAGAACTATCTAATGGACAATTCAAACAAAAGTTATGCAGAGAGCAAGTAGAAACTCCGGCAGACCAGCGCTATGGCAGCACAACTACATTGTAGAACCAAAAGGTGACACAGACATGAGGGAGCCCTGGGACACAAAGCAGCCAGCCTCTCCACCGTCAACAAACCTAAGTGATCTCTTGAGAGTGGCCAGGCAACAGCATCCAAACATCCTAGTTAACCTAAACACTCTATGACTACTTCAGTTCTGAGCCCTGAACTATATGGGACTATGAAGGATATACTTGACTAAATAAATAAGTTTTCAAGACTTGAAGACTGAGATTGTGTCTGCGTCCCAAACACTAACTGGAAGACTATTCCACAGACATGGAGCTCTATAAGAGAATAATCTGCCCCATGCTGTAGCCCTCATAATACGAGGTATGAGCAAATAGCCTGCACCTTTTATTGAAGCAGCATCTTATGATCCATGGTGGATCATAAGAAACTAGAAGTTTACCAAGGTACTGTGGTGCGAGACCGTTAACTACTTTATTAGCGAGCAAAAGTATTTTATAGTCAATACGAAATTTGACCGGTAGCCAGTGCAGAGTGGATAAGACAGGGGTGATATGTTCATATTTCTGGGTTCTAGTAAGGATTCTGGCTACTGCATTCTGGACTAACTGCAGTTTGTTTATGCACCTACTGGAACAACCAGACCACAGGGAGTTACAGTAATCCAACCTAGAGGTAAAAGAAGCATGGACAAGTTTTATTCTGCATCATTCAGTGCAAGCATATTTCTGATGTTATCAATGTTTCTAAGATGAAAGAATGCTATCCTGGTGGTATTATGTACATGAAATTTAAAAGAAAGGCTAGAATCAATAATGACTGCTGTACATGGTATAATTGAAAAACCATCTAGAGATAATAAAATATCAGAAACTTTACGTCTAGCTGCCTGTTTTCCTAATACCACTACTTCAGTTTTATTAGAATTAAGTAAAAGATACTTGTTTAACATGCACTGTATAATCTCTTCTACACATTCCTCAACTCAAGTAAATTGGTGTCTCTCCTCAGGATTGGCTGACACATATAAATGAGTATCATCAGCATAACAGAGAAAGTTGATATCATGCTTGTGAATAATATTACCGAGAGGCAGCATATATAGAGAAAATAGTATTAGGCTGAAAACTTTACCCTACTGTGCATAGAATAGTGTCCATTTATATCTATAAACTAAAAACAGTCAGACAAATAAGACCTGAACCAGGACAGGGCTGTTCCTTTAATTCCAACAACATTTTTTTAGCCTATGAAGAAGAACAGCATGATGATGATGTCAAAAGCTGCACTTAGGTCAAGCAATACAAGCATGGAAACATAACCCAGATGAGAGGCTAGTTAGTAGAAAATAATTCACAACTTTAACCAGTGCTATCTCGGTGCTATGATGGGGCCTAAATCCTGCCTAAAATTTTCAAAATTATAATGTTTATTAAAGTATGAACATAACTGCTGCGCTACAACCTTTTCTGTGATCTTAGAGAGGATGGGGAGGTTAGATATTGGTCTATAATTTGACAGCTGGCAGGGATCAAGATTAGATTTTTTAATCATAGGTTTAATAAATGCTAATTTAAATGATTTAGGGACATGGTCAGTACTGAGTAGGGAATTGATTATTTTTATGAGAGGTTTCTAATAGTACATTTTTGAGTAAGGTTGTGGGTATGAGATCTAATATAGATGTTGTAGATTTTGAAGATGAAACTAGTTAAATTAACTCAAATAATAATCTCTAGTCTAGTTGACTTGGATTACTTACAATATTACGATATTGATTTTGTACCTTATGTTTTCAAGTTTATCACTGAACAAAATTCCTAAAGTCTTTGCAACTATGATTTAGGTCACCATCCCGTCACCGTCCCGCCCTAACAGGCCAATCCTACCCTCAAAATTACTCAAATTATCTATGAAGCGTACATGGTTTTCTGAGCACCACTTGGACATCCAGCAGTTGACCATAACCTGCTGTAAGTTACATCTGTAAAGACATCATCTTTGCTAATTTAGACACCTCTATAATATTACCTTTGGTAACCTCTGACTGTCAAAGGCGTATATCATCAGCTCCAACATGAAAAACTTAGAGAACCTGCTTTTTGAAAATAAATTATAAGCATTTAATTGAAGTGTATTTTATTTGTGTTAGTTCTTCTTCTTTTGGAAGATTATTGTGATCTTGAAATATTAAAATAAAATATTTTTTATTGCTCAAAATAAGCACGGGAGCCTGTATACCCTCCAAAATGCCGTCCATTTATCGAGACCTTCAACCCCAGGTAGACCAAGTACTGAGAAATGTAAGAAAATAAAAATATCTGGAAAAAATTAATTTGAAAGAGACCTCCCACTTGGCGTGTTGTTTAATTAAAAATGTTTTTAATACATAAGTAAAATTAAAAATAGGTGCCTGCTGGTTCTGATGCTAAACAGTCCACTTTAAATCCTCAGAAGCTAGCAGCTGTAAGAAACAAATATTATAAAAAATATTTGTGGCTCCCAGTGTTTTCTTTTTAGTGAAAACCAAGTCCATATGGCTCTTTGGGTGTTGAAGGTTGCCCACTCCTGCACTAATGTAACTCCAATACCATCAGAGATAAACTAATGTAATATCCATACTAACAGAGCATTTTATATACTCTCAGAGTTTGTATATAAAAAAGATCATATGGTTTAACGTGATGTACAGTTAGATGTATTTTTCTCATCATTAATGCAGTTATCTCTTGCAGGGCGCAACTATAATGTTGGGAACCGTGAACTGCTAGTCGTTAAGCTTACTCTGGAGAAATGGAGACACTGGCTAAAGTGGGCCGTTCATCCAGTTGTCATCTTTACTAACTATAAGAACCTAGAATATTTAAAAGCAGCCAGGAGGTTAAATGCCAGACAAGCTCTGTGAGCACTATTCTTTACCCGCTTCAACTTCCACATCTCTAATCGACTGTGGAGCAAGAATGGGAAAGCATACACTCTGTCCCGAATGTTTAAGGAGGACTCTGCGGAAATAGAAGCGCACCCTCTTATCCCACTAGAGGAGATCATTAATGCTATTTGTTGAAAACTAAATCAAGAGATTCAGGCACAACAACCCACCAGGGGTAACCACCAATATTCCCCTGGACTGTTGTTTGTACCATCCACACTACAAAGTTGCCTCATCACGTGGGCTCATGTTAGCCCAGGCTCAGGTCAGCCAGGGACCCGATGCACGCTTGAACTTATTAATTCTAAGTATTGGTGGCCCAAGATGAGCCAATATATTAATGAGTTCATTAAGTCATCTTTCATCTCTGCTCAAGCCAAGACCCGACGGACTCTACCCGCTGGTAAATTACTGCCTTTACCCATTCCTGAACGACCATAGTCCCACATAGCTTTGCATTTCATAACCGACCTACCACCTTCTAAAGGTAACATTATTCGGGTGGTCATTGATCGGTTTTCAAAGTCAGCACGGTTCTTCCCACTGAAAGGCTTGCCCACAGCTATAGAGATGGATGAATTGGTGTTTTAAGGGGTGTTTTGTTATTTTGGTGTCCCTGAGGAAGTGGTCAGTGATCGGGCAGTTTGGTTTACCTCCAGAGTATAGACTCATTTCATGAACAAATTAGGTATTTCTGTAAGGCCAATGGACAAGCTGAAACAGCCAATCTGGAACTTCTAATGGTTATTACAATGTGCTGTCAACACAGACCATAGAATTGGGCCCGATACCTACCATGGGCAGAGTATTCACAAAATTCTTTGCGTCACTCTGCTACCACACTCCCCCCGTTCCAGTGTGTTCTGGGATACCAACCACCACTATACCCATGGAACGCTAATCCCACAGATAACCCAGCAGTTATCTCATAAAAATCTCATAAAAAGTTAATAAAAGCTATTTTCATCATGAAACTGGCAGCGGACAAAAGACGGTGGAGGAACCCTGTTTATCGACCTGGAGTCTGGAGTCTGGGTAGCCACAAAACACCTGCGTTTACCTTTAGTAAAGAAACTCAGCCCCAGGTACATGGTTCCCTTCCCCATCATTAAAAGGATTAATGAGGTCACATACCGCATCTGTCTGCCACCTCACTGCCATATACATCCCACTTTTCATGTGAAACTTCTCAAGCCCGTTACACAAGGCCGCCTAGCCGAAGTGGAGGAAAGTCAGGCACTGCCTAGATCAGTAAGGGTTGACAATGTCTATACGAATAAAGAACTTCTGGACTCTAGGCGACGTCAGGGAAAGCTCCAATACCTAGTCTCTTGAGAAAGATACAGTCCAGAGGAAAACAGTTGGATAATGGTGAAGGATATTCTGGATCCCATGCTTATGGAGGACATACATTTAAGGTATCCACAAAAACCAAGGGTAGAATTAAAGGCTGCCGGAGTTAGCCCCTTGGGGGGTTCTGTCACATCTCTGCTCTGCACACACTGCAAGGAACCTGGGGCTAATTAGGAGAGCTGCAAGCACACTGCAAGCTCTCCTAGGAAGATATTTAAACAGCTTTCTGGTTAGAGTGCCTCGTGGGTCAACACAACTGTCATGTCTTGTTTTGTGTGTGCTATGAACTTTGATATTTTCCCTGAATGTGTTTTTGTTGCTTAGTTGTTTCTTGCCCTTGTTTTATTAGCTTTTGCTTGCGCTAGTGTTAGTATGCTTATGCTTAATCTTTGAAATACCACTGCTTATGCTTATGTTTACGGAGTATAACCCTTGCATATGATTTTGTGATTCTTTGGGCATGTTTTGCAGAACTTTGGAGAGCCAGTATGTTGTGGATTCCCTCCCTGAGTCACTTACTTGCATATCCTCTGAGAGTTGCTGCCACCCATTTTGTATTGTAGTTGATCCCATGTGTTTGTTTACTTCCAACACTTTTTTCAACAATTTTTGTGTGTGCGTAAAATAAACTTGCAATCATTTTAATATCTGTGTTGCAGGGGTAATTTTACAAATGGCTTCTTATTTTTTTAAGGGACAGCTGCAGCACAGCTCCCCTTGAGCAAGTTGGGTTAAGAACCATCCTCGAGGTCCTGACATTGGCAATTTGTGGGGCTTCAACCGTCAACCTCCTGATAAGTAAACCCTAAACCACCACTCCCCATTATACAATTAGCTACTAGCTAGATTCAACAGCTGGTTTACCTTATTCTCTATTTTCTAATCCTGTCTGGGGTTTAGATTGTTCAAGGTAATATCACTATGGATGGTTAACATGTTTTAGAAAAATTCCTAAAAGTTCTTGTTGAAAAAAACACAAATACCTGGCAACAAGCCCAGAATTTGTATTTTTAGTAAACAAATCACTTTCACACTCGAGTGCCGGTTTGTAATAGACTACAGAGTCAAAAGAGTGATTGACTGCAGAGAGCTGAGCCTGAACTCCTGAGTGATTTATTAACGAGTGCTTTGTGTTTCAGTGAACAGCAGCAAAAAGAGATTAAGAATAAGATGCGAGAGAACAAAAGCAAAAAGATAAAAGCTCTATGCAGTGAAAGCTAAAAAAGATCATTGAGAATGATTTTCTGTCGTGGAGAATTCTCAGCCTCTGTCCGGTGCAGTGATAGCGAAGCTCCGGTGTGAAAATAAAGTAGGACAGCAGGGTCTGAAAATGTCTTTGTTTCGCTTTAACCTCCATTATACCTGGTGGGAAACTATCCATTGTAGGACATTAGCAAACACCCGGCTGGGCAGAGGGGATAACTGGAAGCCCAAAAAAACAATCTCATCAATTAATTCTGAGCTCAAAACAGAAACAAATCACTGCAGAAACTGAGAAAGTTTTATTTTTAAAGAAATCTGACGATTATGAGAGTGCAGGGTTCAAATCAAACCCTTATGAATGCAAACATGCAATACTTCAGAATATAGAAAAAAATAACATTCTTATCCTTTCAACCCAAATTGCAGTGTGATGTTGCATAAAAACAAGAAGCTAATTAAGAATTAAAAGAGACATTGAAAATTCAGTTAGAGCCACATAACAGCAGATAAGCAAATTTATCTAAATACACATGGTGTTTCAAATTCAATTAAAATACTCATTATATTCGCAGAGTGATAAAACAATAAATTGAAAAGCTTCTGTTTGATTAATAAATTTTGCTGGATATGTATGTTGCATAATTGTGACACTAAGTGATTAATTTATAATAATTAGTGTTATTGTTGCATCAAGTCTAATGTAATGCTGTTTTAAAGCCCTTTTTAAGAATTAGGGTGGCAAGAATTGTTTCTGCATGGGTAATAAAAACAATGGAAACGGCATCATTCAAGTCTTTTAGACAAGAGAACCGGCTGCCTTCTTTTACTTAAGTTTTGTCATATTGATATTGAGGTTGTCAAACTAAATGACTTAACACCCTCACATAAAATGATATAAAAATATTAAGCATTAAAAAGTATATATGGTCATTCTTAATTTCATGTTGTCACAGTGCTGCAGTTATTTATCTGTAATGGCATGACTAGGACTAAAATCTTCCCTGGGGTTGCACTGGGGCTGTGGCTTGACACGTATGGTTCTGTGTGTCTGTGTGTTTGTCTCAGTGTCTCTTTGTGTGCGTCTGTGTGTGTGTGTTAATGTTGCATTAAGTTTAATGTAATGGTGTTTTTCATGCTCTTTTTTAACAATTATGGTGTTTGTTGGTTTGTAATGGTTGTTTATTTTGTTATTAATGGTGCACATTGGTGTTTAATGGTGTGTATTGGTCATTCTCTGTGTACACTGGTGTTTACAGGTGTGTAATAGTCATTAATGGTGTAGATTGTTGTTAATTTTGTAAATTGGTTATTAATGGTCTACCATAATGTTAATGATTTGTCCTATTCAGTAATGGTGCATAATGTTATTTAATTGTGTGTATTAGTCATTAATTGTGCACTTAATGTGTTTAATAGTCTTTATTAGTCAATAATGGTGCACATTATTGTTTAATGCTATGCATCTGTCAATAATGGTGTATATTGGTGTTGAATGGTGTTTATTGGTCATTAAGGGTGTAATTTGGTCTTTAATGGTGTGTATCAGTCATTAATACTGTACAGTGGTGTTAATTGTTGTGTATTTGTCATTAATGTGTACATAAGTGTTTAATGGTGTGTATTAGACATTAACAGAGTATACTGGTGCTTAATGATGTATTTTGGTCATCAGTAGTTTGCAGTGGTGTTTAATGGTGTGTATTGTTTATTAATGGTGTACATTGGTGTTTAATGGTGTGTAATATTCGTTTATGGTGTACATTGGTGTTAAATAGTGTAAAATGGTAATTAATGGTCTACCATGGTGTTTAATGTTGTTTCTTGTTCAGTAATGGTGCACAATGATGTTTAAGGTGTGTATTGTTCATTAATGGTGCACATTGGTGTTTAATGGTGTGTATTGGACATGAATGGTGTACATTGGTTTTTTAATTGTGAGTATTGTACATGTAATGTTGTGTCATTTTTGTATGGGATAAAAACCTTGTGCTGTAACACATGCAGGCCATGTACTCTCTCTGTGATATTCACTATAGTTCTCCTTTGTGCAAAATTCACAACCTGAAGTTCTTAAGATCGGTTTTTATAGTATCCAATCCCGAAATGGGAATATATTATTTATGATATGTGAATGCTGTGGGGCTTACATGCAAATGCTACATTTTAGTAAAATTTGGAAATTGTAAAAGTACAATTAGAACCAACTTTGTGGAATGACTCTGGTTGAGGTAGAATGAATTAAGCATCATTCGAAATTATTTGAAATTACAGCAACTGTGTGCTGACCGGGACGTCCGGCAGCCAGCCACTGGCAAACTGATCTGGTGTGGGAGGGTGGGACCTCCTTGCCTGCTGTAGCACAGGAGCTATGACACTTTCGCTGTGGTAGTGCAGCACAGGAGCTATGACACTTTCGATTTGGGCATGCAACATCTGTGGTGCTTGGGTGTGCACCCACACTGCACTGCATGCTGTAACACTGGGAGCTTGACATGTTCAACTTGGGAATGCATAATTTGTTGTGCTGGAGTGCGCACTACCACCACATGCTGTAACACTGTGACTTTGACATTTTCCAATTGGGCATGCATGATCTTTGTTGCTGGGGTGCGCACTACCACAGCATGGTGAAATTCTCTCACCCTCTTCAGCTAATAGTTGATTAGTCCTAAGAATGACCAAAGTTGACTCACATTGACTGGAGCTGGGGCTTCCACAATTGCTTGTACTTTATCTGGAGACTTGTGAAGACCTGCTGCATCGATCGATTATCTAAAGAATTCTCCTACTGTACCCAGAGACCAAATTCCTCTAGGCATTACAATACTGCCTTCAAGTACCTCAGATGTTGAGTATTGAGAACCCTCTTTAAAAACATTAAGGATCAAGTTTCCAGATCCATTAGGTATACGCATCTTACTGTTTTAATCTCACTACAGTTTTAATCTACAAAACCACTCACAACCAAAATGTGCAAGTCCATTAACTTAAACTATATATATATATAAGGGTCTGTTTATTTAACTATACTTTCACTTTAGCAATTTCCCCTGTGTACATTTTTAAGATTGTGCGGGTACTCTGTAAGCATATATTAGATAGTTTTTTTTATAAATCCTTAGAGATAAGAGATACTGCTGCACCTGTGTCTAGTTCCATGTTAAATGGCTTTCCCTCCACCTAAGGGCTTATTGAGCTCACTGACAAATTAGGACTTTCCTTTTTCCTTTTCTTGTCCTTTTGTATAACGTTAGTACTGTGTCTGTGTACGTAGTTGAACCTTCTTTGATTGCTGTTGTTTTAGTTTCAAGCTTTTGTATTTGTCCTTTATTAGGTTTCTTCCTCCATTTCTGGTGTTGATTTTTACTTTCACACTTAGTTGGCTTTTTCACTTTTTATTTGTGCACATACATGAAATGTGTCCCTTCTTACTACAATTATGACGTGTTGACATACAATTATGTTACATACAATTGTGTCGACATACAATTATGTTCCTTGTAAAAGTATTCACTTTTCTTATGATTACTGTAATCTTACCACATCTAAAACATTTGTTTGTGGAGATATCCATTGCATTCACTTTGAGTAAATTGCTGAGGTGTTGAGATTCCCTTGCTACTGTTTCCATGTACATGGCTTTTTTATACTTGAGTGTTGGATGCGCAACATGTTTTATATTTGGGTTGACCTTATCAGTGAATACTTGCTGCTTTTTATGCACTAGGCTCATTCCGTACCCCCTGCCACTTTATTTTTTGTATGCATCATTATATTATATTGTAACGTTCGTCACATACTGGATTAGGGGTGGGGAGGGCTGGTAAAGTGTTCATGTTCTACAATTTTTTAACGTTTTATGTGTTTTAGTTAATTAGGAAATGTGTCATGTTAATGTTATGCGTAGTGTCATAGTTTTATGTTAGTTAGATATGTTTCTTTGTATTTAACGGGATAAGGGGTTTGTGAATGTGTTTGAGTGTCTGACAGCAATTGTTCTAATAAAGAGCATTTCCTATGCACTGGGTGTCCGCGTGCTTGCTGTTACATCACATTGGTTTCAGAAGTTGGATTGGCTATTCAAATTATGGAAGCTATTTGTGGTGTGAGCAATTTTCTCCTAAACAGCTAAACAGGCTCTGCCAACTAGACCGAGCAAGGCCGAAACGGCTTACCAGGATGCCAGATGGGATGAGTGGACCCAGTTCACAGAGAGGGCGGCAGACCTGGTAAGATCAGCGGTAGGAGAACAAACAGGGAAAGACCTGATTGAATCACTGGCAGACAGCCCCTTCCCGCCGACAAGGCTTAGCAATTCCATGAAATGGCAGCAGAGGGAATTATTACAATTATTATTTTAGCCGTGGTGCTGGCTAAAAAGAAAGACTGGTAGCTGGCGTTTCTGTGTGGATTAGTGTAGACTGATTGCGGCTACTAAAATTGCGAAAGCGTTAAAGCCGAACTGGGACAGTTTGCAATTGCAAAATGACGTGTTGTGTCAGGTTTAGGAGAATCCATCATCAAAGAAAACCCGGCATGTCGGGTTCAGGCCACTTTGGGGTAACAATGGGAGTGTAACAACAACAAGGACATATTTGTTCATTGCTGCGGTGTGTGCACAGCCAAAAAGGGACCAACACAGCAATCACACACTGGTAGAATGGTTTAATCAGATTTTAATCTCACAGCTCGATGTAGTGACAGCGGAAAATCAGCAATGGGACAAGCATCTGCCCATTGTATTTCTCACATGCTGCTCTGCTGTCCAAGACACTACATGATTTAATCCAGCACTGTTAATGTTCGGTTGTGAGCTGCGCACCCCAATGGAGCTCATGTTTCAGGTCCGTTTAACGGGGAATTCAACACTGGAGGTTTGTTGTGCACCGGAACCTTTTAACTCTATATCAGCCTGAAGAGACTGTCAGCCCAAGCATGCCTGCTACCAGGGATGTGGGGGAACAACAAGCACCACAGCCAGCTGTGTTAAACCGGCCAGAGCAAGCACGGTGACCACAGTCCTGGTTTCAAGACTTTGTTTTGGATTAGGGTGTCGCCAATCACATACTGCATTGGGGTGGGGGCGCGGCCAGGACTCCCAGGGTGCAATGCGGCTGGTAAAGTGTTCATGTTCTATGTTTTATTTCAAGTGTTATGAGTTTTAGTTCATTAGAAAATGTGTCATGTTAATGTTTATGCGTGGTTTTATGTTACTTGATTGTGTTTTCTTGTATTTAGCGTGAATGAACTTACTATTGGGATTAATGGGACAAGGGGTGTCTGACTACCTGTGAGAGACAGCAATTGTAATAAAGATGACTTCCTATATGCTGGGTGTGCGTATCCTTTCTGGTACATCTATATATGGGCCTCCGTTTGCGGCCGATACAGCGTCACTTCGTCTTGGGAATGATACAAACAAGTCTTGCGCAGTGGTCAAAGGGATTTTCAGCCATTCTTCTTGCAGGATAGTGGCCAGGTCACTACGTGATGCTGGTGGAGGAAAATGTTTCCTGACGTGCTCTTCCAAAACAACCCTAAATGGCTCTTTATACATCACAAAGACTTGCTGTCTTGGTCACAGATGCTCAGGTATGTCACCCATAATGTTGTGTGCATTGCAATATTTTGAGCAAAACTGCTCTTACCCTGCTAATTGAACCTTCACACGCTGCTCTTACTGGTGCAATGTGCAATTAATGAAGATTGACCACCAGGCTTGTCAAATTTAGCCATGAACCTCCCACACTAAAATGACAGGTGTTTCAGTTTAATTGTCTAACCCCTGTATTTCCACCATAATGTAATTCTTAAAATATGAAAAAATTCTACAATGTGATTTCCTGAATTGCTTTTCTTATTTTGTCTCTAATATGTATTTATGATAAATTACAGACCCCTCTTATCTTTATAAGTAGGAGAACTTGTACAATCAGTGGCTGACTAAATACATTTTGGCCCTACTGTATATAGGAATTTAGCTGATTTATGGGTAATCAATATACAGTTGTTCAGGACCAATCATTGATTAGATGTTGCATCACAAGTGAGTTATGCCAGTCACAAGATGACAAAGATTCACATACTTTTGCCAGTCACAAGTATGTAATGTTTGATAGTTTTCCAAATAAATAAATGACAGTATAAACCTTTTGTCTTGTTTATGTACCTTTTGTACATTTTGCATTATCTGATTCAATATGTTTTAGGCTGCTCTGTGAGTCATAAATTCACCACTGTCTTCACCACTTTATCAGATGTGAATCTCATTTGCAATTTTTTTTGCTGCAAAATTACCCCCGCACTGGTCTGTCAACCAGAATTGGTTCACATACATGCACAATGTCGCCATCAGTCTGGGACGTGTACAGGCGTTCAGCTCCTTATTAATGGCCAAACTTTTTTTTTTAAACTACACTATTGATTCACACACACACATACTTCTTCGTTATGTCTCCATACTGCGTGCACCCTCAGACAAAAACGAATCACTGCACACTGCTCTTCTTTCGTGCAAATCGTAAGTGGGTCTCCCATTTTTTTTAAACTTCATCATAATTACAAATTAAATGACAGAACATTTTCAAACGTGTACGGCAGCGACTGCTATGTTACAACCGTATTCCAAAACATATTGCGTTCTGGACCTCAGATTGAGACGAAGGTTCGTCTTCCGACAGGACAATGACACTAAGCGCACAGCCAATATAACCAAACTGTGTCTTTGGGAAAACGCTGTAAATGTTATTGTGGATAGCTTATGGCTACTTGACTGATGCCAGGCTTACACAGTCCCGGTCCCACTTCCTGCTACAAACTCAAGCAGTCAAGTTAAGATTTCAGCTTGAACCTAATTGAGAGTTCTAAAAATGGCTCTGGAGAGATCTAAAAATGGCTGTGCACTGACACTCCCCATCAAACCTGATTGAGCATGAATAGTTCTGCAAAAAAGAATACGTGTGCCAAGTTTGTAGCATCATACTGAAAAAGGCTTGAGGTTGTAATTGCTGCCATTTGGAATAACACAATGTAGAATATGAAGAGCTGTGAATACTTTCCAGATGCACTGTATAATGGTTGTATAATGGGTATAATGCACAGAACCGAGGATCTCGGTAGACCACCTTCACGTTTTATTGTGTTTGTCATTTATTATTTGAATCTATTTATCTCTAGTGTTCTGTTTGGACTGACGTATATATATTTGGTTGTAGGTATACTGCGCAATTTGCTGCAACCGTAAAAGCAAACTGAAATACCTGGAGAAAGAAGCCCGTGTTTGTGTAGTTTGCTATGAAACGATACAAAGAGGTAAGTGTTGTATTTTATTAATCTTGTAACTTTGACAAAATTCGATTTGTGAAAGCTCTTGAGTTTATTTAAGTTGCATGTATGTTGCTACGGCATCAAAAATACCTTTGTTTCTGATTTCTGATTGTCACTACAGGGTGGGCCATTTATATGGATACATGCAGATACAGGGGTTAGACAATGAAACTGAAACACCTGGTTTTAGACCACAATAATTTATTAGTATGGTGTAGGGC
>JAOUQV010018755.1:0-15333 GCA_028565295.1 Aspidoras spilotus
AGACAGGAATCACCGTGGACTATGATGTTTGCAGATGACATTGTGATCTGTAGTGAGAACAGGGAACAGCTAGAAGAGAACTTGGGGATGTGGAGGTATGCTCTGGAAAGGAGGGAAATGAAAGTCAACATTTATAAGACAGAATACATGTGTGTGAATGAGAGGGAGGAAGGTAGAACTGTCAGGCCCAGGGAGAAGTGGTCACAAAGGTGCAAGAGTTCAGGTACTTGGAATCAACTGTCCAAGCAGATGGGAAGTGTGGAAAAGAGGTGAAGAAGAGAGTACAGGCAGGTGTTGTAGCAAAAGGGAATAGAAAGGTATAAGAAATTAGTGAGTCCAGCCTTGTTGTATGGTTTGGAGAAAGTGGCACTGACTAAGAGACGGCAAGCAGAGCTGGATGTTGCAGACCTTAAGATGTTGAGGTTCTGGTTGGCAGTGACCAGTATGGACAGGATAGGAAATGAGAACATCAGAGGGACAGCACAGGTTAAAAGTTATAAGGGGAAAATTGAGATGGTTTGGACATGTGCAGAGGAGGGACAGTGGTTATATTGGTAGGAGGATGTTAGAAATGGAGCTTTCAGGCAGGAGACAGAGAGGAAGACCAAAGCGGAGATATATGGATGTGATCAATCTAGACATGCAGGTAATTGGCTTAAAATCAGAAGATGCAGAGGACAGAGTGAGGTGGAAAAGACTGATTCGCTGTGGCGCCCCTGAATAAGGGAGAGGCCGAAAGAAAAAGAAGAAGAAAATTAAGTTATAAAATAAATATCTGTTACAAAAAATTATAACAAACGGTGCCTCTCTTTTTTTCGCATGGTATTTTGTATATTTTTCTCTTTATAACTTTTGATGTCTTATATATAACCATGAAAAATCTATATTCAAAATGTCTTTGTCATGTCTTTGTTCTGACTATGAAAGACTATGGCTACTTTGCGAGGCTTTATGAAAATCAGCAGGCAAACAAAGTCCTCAAAGCATTGTTTGCATGTTGAGAAGCAAAGTCAAACTTGGGCCAATGTGTTGCTTTTACTGTAAACAGTGATCCTAAGATTGTTTTACAGCTTATATGTTTATAAAATATAACTTATAAAACAAGGATCTTCTGCTCTAGATCTGTGCTGTTTTTAGACAAAAACGTCAGCGTTGACAGATCGACTCCATAAATAAGCCTATTATGATGTAACCACTATTTTGGGTAATAATCTGCAAAAATACTCCACTTACTAGATGTTCTTAATGCAGCTATTTTTCTAAAAATGAACATAAATATTTTTAAAGGGCGTTTTTAAAACGGTGGCATAGTGGTGCAGTCACCTCACAGTAAGAAAGCCCTGGGTACAATTCCTGGGTAGAGCAGTCTGGGTCTTGTCTGTGGAGAACTTAAATATTTTCTCTGTCCACATGGGTTTTAGCCAAGTACTTCAAACTGCTTCTAAACATAACAAAAACAGGACAAAAATGTGTTAATGACTAATTTTATTAGTTGGTGATAGTTTCTATAAGGATGTTATTTAACATTTAGGGAAAGAGCCTTCATTTTCACAATTTTTGCAAATGTTTTGTGTAGTTTGTGTTTTTGTGTAGTTTTGCTATAAGTTATAACAACAATTAATTTAACACCATAGGAACATAAATTTAGTCCTCAGGGGGTCTTTCTATGCCACTGTCAAGCATGTTTTGCTCAACAGGGTTGAAAATTGATATAAATTCCAAAATGATGTCTGGCTTTGAAGTCTTTGTAAAGCTGCATTTGGACCATAGTAAAAAGTGCTTTAGAAATAATGTAATTTAATCGAATTAGTATTATAAATATAAAATGAAATAGAAATGGATGATGACTAAAAATAATTGTTGGAGAATTTCAAAAGTCAAAACAATTTAGGTTGTTAAAAAACGTAGCACAAATTAAATGGTACCTCCACCTTGTTTTAAGCAATGCACATGCTATATATACCTAGCATCTCCACCGCTCATGGAAGAAACTTGAGTTTAAGTTTCATAAATAAAAGTTGAGTCACTGTATATATATGGAATGGGATGCCTTTATTGTCACTAGTCAAAAGTACCAGTGAAAATAGCCATCAACCCATCCGTACACATACAATATAACAAAAAAGAGGGGAGACAGGACAGGAAGACAGAGATGAGGAATTTGATGTTCAGTCCAAGAGCATTTTACTAAGCTTGTATTAGTAACTTAATACTGCTTCCATGACCTATGCTTGTATACTGCGGGTAAAATATCCTATATGTTATCCTAAATATCCTATATGCAAAAATAAAATATCTATTAATGAATGCATAGAACATAGAATTGTGCCAAATAATACACCTCAGAGGCTAGTATTACATATTTGTCCTCATTCATGTGAAAGAGGAAATTCTTCTCTAAATAATTCATGTTGTAAAAATATTAAAAAGACTCCCAGGAAAATTTTACCCATAGTCACATGTCCATCATGGCGGCCACTTTCCTTAGTCTATAGAAACAGGAAGTTGAAGCCTATTAGGGGGCCCATAAAGTCAAGTAATGGGCCGCTGAAAAATATCTGGTTGCTGAGGGTTTCTCTCACAGGAATGTAGTTTAACACTGTGCCAATCGGAGAATCCCATCAATTCAGACTGCAGTGTGTGTGTTCGTGAGAAACCACATCTCTGGGAATCTGCAGTACAGCTTTTTTTCTGGGTGCACTGTGGTTGCGTTGTCATTAAAAAGAGCTTAAGTGCTGTGTAACAGGGCCAAATAGGGGCTATGGAGGATACTTGCGAGGTTGGGACTCATTGAAATGCACATTTGTATTATTATGGAGTTTGGGAGAAGGTGTGAAAGAAGATAAAATAAAACACATAACATGGTTAATAAAGCGTGGTTAATTATCAATTCGGACTGTAAAAGGAGAAGTAAGATCTAATATTGTTTATTATTTTAGCATCCATCTAGGGGGGAAATGTGAGCACCGAGAGGCAACCCAAGAAGTTCTGGGAGAACATGCTAACTCACCACAGAAATTTACCAGGCTTCCCCACTTGGGGATTAATTCTGTATGAGTATTGTAGGGGGGTGTAAAAGATTCAGTATTGATTTCAGAATTTTGGGTTAGTCTGGAGGTGGGAATATATTCTATGTTACCTATACTTAACCACTCAGAAATTACTAGGAAAATAATTTTAAAAAATCACAAAATTGAAATGGCTGCCAGAAGTTTCATACAATAAAAATATGTAATATTTTTAGGTGAATGTGCTGGAAGGTGCAATGACAAATATTGTGAGAATGTGCATGATTACTGTGCCATTGGTCATTGAAGAGTAGGACTCAGACGCATACACACGTTTCAGGAATCAAAGTAATAGTGTTGCAGGATTTCTGGGAAAAACCTCCATATTTTTTTAAGGTCATTACAAAAGTAATAAACCACACCAGAATTTGACCAGTGCCCTCTACACCCCACAAACAGGCGAGAAGACTTGAAAGTAAGGTGCTGTACTGGACTGTACTTAGCTCATAAGTTTTACTTAGTGTCTTTAATCTGATACAGTTCTTCTGGAGACTTTGACCATCACATTTGCACAGGTGAGTGAATAATTTCATAGGTGAGTGAAACATTTCACAGGTAAGTGAATAAACCTATTGAACAAACCTTAGAAGTGTGTATAAAATAACCCATACTGTACACTGCCACCATACAAGCATGGTGCAGCTGGTAAAGTCATGTGATGTCTGTAGAATTTACGACCTCAACGGCAAGTCATTTATTCGCTGAGTTTCAGCTGTCATGAAATGCCTTTTGAAAAGAAACATCATCGCAGATGTTCGAGTTAAAATCTCCTGGAATGTCATGACAGGGGATTTCCCGGCATTGCAGGAAGTTCCCCTGACATCTCAGTAGAGTGTATAATGAGTGAATTTTGACTTTTGGGTATAACCTGTATTAAGACACACACACACTTAATGTGACAAGAACAGAAACTCTTACAAAGGTTATGACATTTGTGCCAACCTACAAGTTATTAAATATCACTCAGTAACGTTTTTTTACCATATAGTAAATGGCCAGTGCAGAGCCAGAATAGCTCAGATCAGTCTAAAATTGAAAATTATTGTTGATTTCAAATGGAAGGAAACAAGATGCTTGCCACATATGTCTGTAGTTTTAACTGCAGAAATTAAGGGCTGGGGTGGAGCTATAGGATGAGCACAAAACAGTCCTTGGTTTCCAAAAGATCTAGAATATAAATTTATCGGACAATTCATAGACATAGGTGGTACGTTTCATGTAGTATTGATTGGAATCACATGCACTCGACATACTGTACATGCCCAAAATTACTCCGAAAATAATGATGTGATATTCTAGCTCACACAATCCAATGTTCTGCAGATTATCTAGTGGGTTAAGTTGCTTGAACTTCTGTGATTGAACTTCTGTGAAGCAGGTAAAATATTTTTTGCTTCAGTTAATGTATATGTAGGCAAAGACATTTACGACCTTATTGATTATAATATAAGCTTTGATTTTTTAACTACTAGAAATCTTCTTATATGCTCATCTTGTATAGTTGTATCACAGTACGATTCACAGTGAGTTCTGGATTCTGACTGGTCAGAAGGTTTGGACTTCCTGCAGCAGTGGTTCAGAGAGCAGTTCCAACTTTAAGGTAGTCCAAAAATCTATTATTTGTCTGCTTACTGTTTATTCAAAGGGATTTGCATGTTGGATACTTCACAACAAAATGTTGTAAGGAAACATCACTTCTGGGCATGAATCTTCACTGCAATTTATTACACCATTTCTTGTTTGATATTTTTCTAAAACGGCATGAAAATTAAAATGAATTCTACATCGGGTCTTTACCTATGGCCCAACACAAAACTTACTTTAAACAATATGCAAAATTTGCATGGTCATGGGTTTTGCAAAAAAAAGTATACGTATATATGTCCAAATTACTTTAAAAATGTTTTGGTTCAAATCCCAGGATTTCATTTCCCAGATGATATGACAAATATAAAAAATAATTCAAAATTTAAAACTTCAAAATAGCATGATTTTGATGATGCTTTTGGCTAAAGTAATAAGTAATAAAAATAAAAAATAATTTTCTTCATTCCTTTCATTTGTTTTATGTCAGCACTGGAGGCAAATAATATAAGAATGTATTCACAGTGGATGATGTCATGCATGTTTTATTTAACCTATGACTAATTAAGTCTCCCTTCCCTAGTTTTATGTCATCTCATATGCCGTCATTGCCTTACAGATGTATCAGCTTTCTTACTGTGGAAGATGATGAATTTAAGAACAAAGCTTCAGCCCACAGATTCTGTCCTCATGAGTGGGGTTGTGAGGTTCTTTGTCTGGAACCATCTCTTCAACTGTCAAGGGTTGACCTTACTAGGAGAAGATGGTATCCCTCTCAGACTCTCAGGAACACTCAAGCACTACACCAACATGTCAATGTAGCAATCCCAGGACAAGCTTCGGTATAACTCTTTCCAAGGCTAGCTATCAGTAAATAGAAAGGCTCTTGAATTAATGTACAGTAGCTTAACAGACATACGAAAAAATGTATTACACAGATCTTAACTGTGTTCTTTAAAGTATTGGCATCCTGTTTGTTGTCAAAGACATGATATATAGCAAAGTTGCCTACAAATATGTTGTTACTAAACAAAACACTAGAGTGTAAATTGCTATAACTAGTAAAAAACTAAAGAAAGTCAATATTCTGTGCTTTTATCATAGGTGCAAGGTGCAAGCTTCTACAGATCTTCTGGAGAATTTGACAGCCACACTTCTTTTTTTTGTAGCAAAACCCACCTTTTAATAGTCTGAAAAGTGGCCTGTTATGTAATATTTAGCATTCTTTTTTTAAAAATTTAAAACATTATGTACCAAAAACAACAGGATTAGTATGTGAGTGCTATGTTAGCATCCTAATAAGTAAGGGGGTCAACAGTCACCGATATCCCGCTATGATGTTCTTAAAGATAAATTCTCTGTTGCTTTATTTGGGGCCCTAAGGCTTGAGAGGCTTACAAAATCAACCGAGAGAAAAGAGGCAGAGAAAAAGAGTGAGCGGAATGAGAGAAAAAGGAATGATGGCGCATGAACAAAATGAATGTTCTGGTTGATTTAACTTTGCTGTGTGTTGATCTTTACTGCTGGCTGAGATAGAAGTGTGGAAAAAATAACTTGCCATGGGGGAGAAAGAGGGGAAAAGGCATGCTGTATAAAATTTATTTGTTCTCTGACCCCCTTTTTCCTCCCTGCTCCCTCTGTCCCAGAGATGAATTTAAAGTGTGTGTAACATAAACCTGTGTCTGTCATGCTGTAAATTATGCCTAGGATGACAATGCTCCAAATCAAACATCACCCTGAGGTAAAACTTCTGTCAACTGTCTCTCTCTAGCTTTCTAACTCTCTCTTTTCTAATGTCTTCAGAGGTCAGATGTTTCCTGTCAGTCTGGATACAAACGAGCTTAGAAATCCTAACACGAAACTAACACCACGGCTGCCCAAATCATAAGTCTACTAAATGTGGAATCAGTCACTCTGAAGGATAAGAAAATGGCTATATTAATAGCAAGTCAAAAATTGTCTGCATTCCAATTATATTACAACTCGTGTGTCCTATCAGCACTTTCCGTGGCGCCAACAGACATTTTTCATAGGGGTGGCCAGATGGGACCACCGACAATCTAGGGGTAGCACACCAAAACAAAAAGCCATAATTACATTTCAGGAAGTCTATTATTGAAATATACAGACATCACCTAATTATATGATGTGTGTAGACAAATACGATACAACTCAGATGTTGCTGTAAAATAACATCTAGTGCTATTTTTTTATTTATCAGTATTAAAATATGTATTAGGTGATATATTGTTCAAATAGGAGATTTACACTATTTCTTTAATTTAAGTGAGTACATTAATCCTGCAATTTCCTGCAATTTGGTGCCTTGTTGCGTGCTGTCCCGCACTGTCATGTTCTTATTCTGTTCTGACACCCTCTAATGGAGTAAGATCTTTTCATTGTTAATCTGTGTGCCCGCAATGTCTATAATAAATCGAGCAAGTCGGATTCAACGAGCTTGCAAACTCAAGTAACATAAGCATAATCAACTACAGCGAGCACAGAAAAAACAACTGCACATTTCAAATGCAGCAGACCTAGATTAAGCACATTCACTCTTCACTCCAAAATTGGTTGGTCATCTTTGGTTCAGTTTGACTCAGAAGGATAGATCTAACTGGCCATGCTGTTCTTAATGGTCAGTTTTATAGAGCATATACATATCTTTAGCCACTTACATGTCTTTAGGTGCAGCTCTACTTGAAGAGCTGATGAGCTTCAGTGTAAACTTGATTCACTTGATTGGTGTGAGCTCAGATGTAGAACATGAAAGTCTTAATTTAACTTAATTAATTCATTTGGCAGTGTTAAATACATGAAAGGACCAAATCTGTGTCTGCCAGTGGTTTCCTTTTTAACAGCATCCATGACATTTCACGACAGGAGCAAATTTATATAAATCCACACAGACAAAGGAATTAAATATTATACTTTTTTGCTCTGAGGAACCAGCCCTAACCACTGTGCTGCCCCCTTGTCTTCTTGTTTTTGGTATATTTGATCTGAACCTAAGTGTGGTTCAAATTTGGTCTAAAATCTATCAATCCAAAGTCATGAATTAAACACTATTGATGTAATTTGTTGAAGTTGTCAAATCTTGAGTGAAAAAGCACTTTTTTCATTTTCAAATTCAGGTAGCCATATTGCATGATTAGCATGATTTGCTTGCAAGCAAATCACCAAACCCATATTTAACTGACCAGGCTGCTTCAATGGCAGCCAGGGTGATTCTAGTTTTAGAAGATACATTATAATGATTTGATGTTTTTAGAGAAACATTATAAGCAGATTATTGTTGGAAAGGCTAGCTGTAGCATGATTTGACTGTTTTAAAGGGTTTTGGATTAGTTGTTAGCTGTTAGCTTCTTAGGCTCTTCTATTTCCTTTTCTGTTTCTTAGGAATGTTCTCTGTAGTGTGAGCTAGTTGAATCCATATGTCCAAGTTTGATTCATTCTCACCATTTCATTTTATTTCTTTCCTCCATTATATTGGCTTGAGCATCATAAAGCTAATGAACTCAGATGTACTCAGTTAATAATTTATTCAATTGGGAAAATGTGAAGGCAGTGTTGCATACAGTATTTTTTCCAGTAAATTTATTCTTGCAGTTTAGTAGCAGTTTTAAAGTACCAAAGTTGTACCATGTCTACTATAGTCTAATGATGTAAGAGATGTCATTCACATTATATGAGTATGCTGGATATACTAAGTTAAACGGAGTCAACTTAGAGGCTGTCTCAAGATAATTTTGAAGTTGAAATGTTCACACACCAATTTACACACACATTTATAGGAATAATACAATCCCGATTCCAAAAAAGATTGGAAGACCAAAATACAGACTGTAAATAAAAAAGAAGGCAATAATTTACAAATCTCAAAAACCAAAAACTGATGTTGTATTCAGAATAGAACATAGATAACATATCAAATGAAATTTCATGCCAAATATTGGCTCATTTCAAATTTTCAAAAAGGTTGGGATATGGCAATAAGAGGCTGGAAAAACTAAAACAAGATTTCAAAGAACTTAAACATATCATCATCTACAGTGCATAATATCATCAAAAGATTCAGAGAATCTGGAAGAATCTCTGTGCGTAAGGGTCAAGGCCATACTGCATGCCCATGATCTTCGGTCCCTTAATCACATACAGGCATGCTTCTGTATTGGAAATCACAAAATGGACTCAGGGATATTTCCAGAGAACATTATCTGTGAACACACTTTACCATGCCATCCACCATTGCCAGCTTCTCTGGACCAAGGCTCATTTAAAATGGACTTTGGCAAAGTATAAAACTGTTCTGTGGTCAGGTGAATCAAAATTTGAAGTTCCTTAGGGAAATCAGAGATGCTGTGTCATTCGGACTAAAGAGGAGAAGGACGACTCAAGTTGTTATCAGCGCTTAGTTCGGAAGCCTGCATCTCTGATGGTAAATAGTTGCATTATAGTGTGTGGAATGGGCAGCTTACACATCTAGAAGGACACCATCAATGCTGAAAGGTATATCCAGGTTCTCGAGCACTATATGCTCCTATCTAGACGACGTCTCTTTGTGGGAAGACTTTGCATTTTCCAACATGACAATGGCAAACAACAACTAGCAAAACATCAACTAGAATCCTACATTAGACAAAAATGGGTTAACATTCCTATCCCTCAACTTGAGCAACTTGTCTTGTCAGTCCCCAGACAACAGACTGTTGTAAAGTGAAAAGGGATGTCTCAAAGTGGTAAACATGGCCTTATCCCAAATTTTTTAGATGTGTTGTTGTTCCAAAATTTATAATCACCTAATTTTTCTCTTTAAATTATACATTTTCTCAGTTTACACATTTAATATGTCTTCATATGTTCTATTCTGAATAAAATCGGGAAACGGGTTTGTATTACACGTACTAGCTATCCTAATGTTGGTTACACTGTTAAATATAACATATTTAATATATGAAGAAATTGGAAGCACAATTTCTTGCAATTTTATTCATATTTTATTAATATTTTATCTAATTAACCCCTTAATTAGGGGTTGCCACAGCAAATCAGTCTTTTCCACCTCACTTTACCCTGTGCATCTTCTGATTTCACGGCAACTACCTGCATGTCAACATTTTTTAAATAACCTGCATGTCAACATTCATATATTTCCTCTTCGGTCTTCCTTTCTGCCTCCTGCCTGTCAACCCCATCTATAACATCTTCCTACCAATATATCCACTGTCCCTCCTCCGTACATGTTTAAACCATCTCAGTCTGCCCTCTCTAAATTTATCTCCCAATTTTCCAACTTACGCTGTCCCTCTGATGTTCTCATTCCTAATCCTGTCCATCCTGGTCACCCCCAACAAGAACCTCAACATCTTAAGCTCTGCAATTTCCCTGCAACATTGATCCCAAGTACTTGAACTCCTGCACCTTTGTTACCGCTTCTCCCTGTAACCTGGCAGTTCTACCTTCCTCCCTCTCATTTACACACATGTATTCCGTCTTACAAGTGTTGACTTTCATTCCCCTCCTTTCCGGAGCATACCTCCACCTCTCAAAGTTCTAGCTGTTTCCTACTCTCACTGCATATCACAATATCATCTGCAAACATCATAGTCTACGGTGATTCCTGTCTGACCTCATCTGTTAGTCTGTCCATCACCAGGGGCTCAGAGCTGATCCCTGATACAGTGCCACCTTTACTATCTGTCACTCCTACTGCATATCTTACTACTCTCATGCTTTTCTCATACATGTCCTGCACCAATCTAACGTACTTTTCAGCCTCTCCAGACTTCCTCATACACCACCACAGTTCTTCTCTCAGGTGGAGGGAACTACCTTACAGTCTCCAATCGCTTTTAAATAACCTCGTCTACACAGGATTTAGTCTACCTGTGTACTCCTGCCTCCACTCTTGTAAGTCACACAGTGCTCCTCTTTCTTTTTGAAATATGTGTTTATCACAGCCATTTCTATCCTCTTTGCAAAATCCACCACCATCTGTCCTTCTAGATTCGCATCCTTAACACCAAATTTGCCTATCACCTTTTGATTCCTTTACCAACATGTGGTGCTTAGCCACTGATAACATTCACCATTATACCTTCAATTTCTAATTTCAAAGTCATCACCCTATCTGACACCATTTTCACTTCAACAAAACTCTTTGCATTGTTCTCCTTCAGGATCAGTCTGACTACATTTCTCTTCCTATCCACACCATGATAGAACAGTTTAAAACCTGCACCAATGCTTCGAGCCTTACTCCCCTTCCACTTTGTCTCCTGCACACACAAAATATCTACCTTCCTCCTCTTCATCATGTCAGCCAGTTCTCTAGCTTTCCCTGTCATTGTCCCTACATTCAGGGTTGCTACCTTCAAGCCTACACTCTTGACTATCCTGTTCTCTCTGTCTCCTCACACTCTTTCTTCCTCCTCGTCTTTGGCAAACAGTAGACCAATATCCGCCAGTACCCTGTTTGCCACGGTTGTTGTTAACCCGGGCTACAACCGATCTGTTATGAACAAACATTGATTAATTTGCATAATTTATACAGCTGCCCTTCCTGATGCAACCCACACTATTTACCCGGGCATTGAGACCAGAACTACAAATACACTAGTTTGTGCTCTCTAATGGCTGGTTTAACATTTTACAACATATTACAACATATAATGTATTTTCTGTTGGAATATTTCAAACAAAAAAACAGCAATATATACAGTCACCGGCCACTTTATTAGGCACACCTGTTTAATTGCTTTTTAACACAAATTTCTAATTAGCCAATCATATGGCCACAACGCAATGCATTTAGGCTTGTAGATGTTGTGAAGACAACTTGCTGAAGTGCAAATCGAGCATCAGAATGGGAAAGAACGATGATTTAAGTGACTTTCAACATGGCAAGGGCGCCAGGATGGGCTGGTTTAAGTATTTCAGAAAGATCTACTGGGATTTTTGCACACAACCATCTCTAGGGTTTAGAGAATGGTCCGAAAAATAAATAAATATGCCTTGATGATGTGAGAGGTCAGATGATCATGGACAGATGAATTTTTTAAGATAATAGAAAAGCAACAGAAACTTAAATAACCATTCATTACAAACAAGGAATGTAGAATATTGTCTCTTTTAAAGGTATGCAACAAAGAATTAAGCAATAAATAGTAAAACAATAAAAAAGCAGTCAATTTCATATTCCAGGAAATGTGTTTTCACTGGGTAGTTGGCTGTTATAATTTTTTTTCATGGTTCATCTCATAGAGTGTGTCTCACATGCACACACACGCACACATTCCCATACTGCATTTAATATTGAAGCTCACATGCATCATGCCGTCTGCTATGTGCTTCTGCTACATGCGGCTGCTCTGTCATCCATGTTTATGTTCTTGCTTTCAGCTGGAATTACATTTTATCTACCACACACACACACAAATACACACACACACTCTACTACACTGTACTTAAGATGAAGACATACCCAGATTTGAGATGACCATAGCTACTGCGTTATCAACAGTGGCCACTTTATTAGAAACAGCTGTTTAATTGCTTTTTAACAAATAAATATCTAATCAGCCAATTACATGCCTGCAGCCCAATGCATTTATGCATGTAGAGGTGGTCAAGACAACTGGCTGAAGTGCAAACCGAGCATCAGAATGGAGAAGAAAGGTGATTTAAGTGACTTTGAACGTGGCTTAGTTGTTGGTGTCAGAGGGTATGGTCCGAGTTTTTTAGAATCTGTTGATCTACTGGTATTTTTAAGCACAACCATATCTAGGGTTTACAGAGAATGGTCCGACAAAGAGAAAATATCAAGTGAGTGGCAGTTGTTTGCAGATTTATCTAATATAATAATATGATTAATACTTTTTAATGATCCCATAGGGACGTTCTTCTCTGTGTATAACTTATTGAGGAGTTAAGAGAGGCTTCATGAACACAACTCAATATACACCTGTGGACAAAGTGACTGGTATTATATTGTGCGAAAAGGACTATACTTTTCAAGTACTGAACACGAACCACCTAACATACAAATATGGTAAAATTATCAAACACAGTTATGTAGAAAATTGTAATATTTTGGAGTCTCTTCTATTTATAGTATGTAATACATTTAAATATAAATAATACAAATCCACTTGCTTTGAATGGAACTAAATTTAAACTGAAGGTTACATTCTATCCATCTTCAAATATCAGCCAATACAATCCTATGGGAGAAGTTAGAGTGTGTGAGTTCAACACAGTGTGTACAAAACTGAAACAGAAACGTTTATAAAATCCTCATACTTTTACATGGAACATCTATTTACATTTTATTTCGTAGAGATACTTGTACTGTATCATCCCTCAAAGAAGCTCATTGGTTGACAAATTCTGTTTTCCGTTATGACAATTTGTTTCGTATCTCGTATTTTGACCTGCTCATTAAGATGCATTATAAAAAAATAAAAAAAAACAGATCCATTTTTTTTACATTTTATGTGTGTTTAAAGTGTCTCTGGCTCTTGGCACAAGGGCAGGGCCAACCATAGACAGGACCAGTCTATCATAGAGCACAAATATACATTAACACACATATTCCTACAATAAGGGCCACTTTAAAGACACCAGTTAAGCTAATTTGTTTGAATTGCTGGAAAAAACAGAACACTCAGAGAAAACCCACGCAAACACAGGGAGAACATGCAAACTCCACATATAAATTTCCTGAGTCATTCTTTTTGCTGTGAGGCGACAGTACTATCCACCGCGCCACCGAGCCGCCCTGGTTAAACCAAATGCAAATGTAATTTCTACCTGCCAAATTTTAAATCTCCTAACCTGTGAGCCCCTGCCTAACCCCATAAATTTTTTGCATCCTCACACCCTAATCTTATCACTACCCAAACAATCTTGAAATCTTTTAACATTGAATTGGCAAACCTATCTCAAAAAATCTATGAAATGCATATTGTCTAGTTTTTTGTTTCGCATCAAGCCGATATACTGTATATAGTCTTCTTTGTAAGTGTGTGTGTGTTTGTGAGCAAGCGTTTGTGTTAGAGAGAGAGGAATGACTGTCAGAAAACCACATCAGTAACGACATTGTCCCCTGAGAAGCCCTATTTCTGCCCACAAACATAATTGTACACCTGGGAGGATAGTCTAGTTTAATTATAGCTTGCGGTCAGTGTGTTTTAGTTAAAAGGACAGCACATGTACGCAGACACACACACACACATATAGTATTGTGACTTTTATAGCCACATGTATAGACGGTTTTCTTTATACAATGTTTTACAATACAATGTATGTAGTTTTATAAGTAAATTAACTGGTATTACATTGATGAATTAAAGCACACAGCAAACATCCTACATATAAAAGTAGACCTATGCACTCAGCAGCAGCTTCACAAGCTTAGCTAGTTTGACGCTTGTCTCTTAGAATTAGATTTGCTGGGTCCAAGGAGCTATCAAAAAAACACCTCATCCATTGGCACTCGCCTTGTGGATGGACATGTATCTGTTTTTTTGTATTGTTGTGTGTCACATTATAATTTGTATGTTTTATGTATGTTTGGATTATTATTTTTACATTTTTACTTTTAGATTGATCTTAACTTTTTACTTTTTGCCTTTGTGTTCATTATATTTTTTTTTGTAAAGCACTTTGTAGTCGAGCTTACAAAAGAGGCCTATATTTACTTAAATACATTTTTACTCATGTGGTGATTCAATAACTCAAATAAAACTACCTAGGTGAACGTATGAAGCTGCTGTAAAGGGCATGGACGACTTGCGCATGAAGGATTGTCTTTCAAGTCTACATACTGTAATTTTGGTGTCTGTAAAACAGTAAGTATTGATCTGACATAGTCATGGTCACAGTGTTTACATCAAGCCCAGTACAATTGTAAACAAATTCATCTTGTAAGATATCATAATTGGTCATGTGTGTGGTTGATTGTGTGTGTGTTCACAAATGGGTCTGAATTTCATATATATTTAAATAAATACATATTTGATCACAGACATCATTCTTGTGTGAACCCAATCCATCAAAAAGACAAGATGAAACAGCTGAGCTCCGTGTCACCTACTATAATGTAGGTATAAAAGTGAAAACAGACGTGAATAACACGCTCCACAGAGTGTAAACCGAGGTCTGCCAGAGGTAGGGAATTAAAATCACATGCAGAGATATACCAGATGCAGCGAGACGGATGCAACCCAGCTGAAGGTGAGTGCTGAATATCACACATAAACCTAGAGATTAATATCACTTGGAATACTTTTGTTTTTTATTCGTTTAAGCTGATATTTTATATTAAATAAAAAAACTCAGTTTAGAATTTAAAATTCATTTTAACTTTTTGAGAGGCTTAAAACCCAGTTTTTTATTCATTCATTTGTTCATTTATTAACATTTTAAATTTTTTCCACTTAAAAATTCACATTTTTTTACTTAAAAATTCACATTCTTAATCCACAAGGGAACAACTCTAGACAGGGCGCCAATCCATTGTAGGACACATACACACACAGTCACACACATTCACACACTAATAGTCATATTAGAGACTGGATTGGAAATGCGGGAGGAAACTAGAGTACCTGGAGAAAACGCACACAAACATGGGGAGTACATGCAAACACAACTTCCCTGTTCAATTTCTTGTTTACAC
>JAOUQV010019565.1:2125-18842 GCA_028565295.1 Aspidoras spilotus
ACAACACTGGGCCAATCACAGAAAAACAGGTGCATCTGTGTAAGCTCCGTTTAAGCAGGCAAGGAACTAGACTCTTGGATGCACCGTGTTTAGGGATACTGGTACGCAGGGAAAGTTTTGGAGACTGGTGCGACTATTTTCCTCTTTTTCCGTCTTTCTCCATTCCTTTTTGTTTTTGTAATTGGGCCACTACTTCTCGGAAGTACTTAGCTCCGTCCCTTTATTATATCCACTGTGTTTGGCGGTTTTAATTTATTACTCGATTGACGGTTCGAGCCCCACTCGTGCCGAGATTGTGCCATCTATATTTCTCACTTTTTTTAACTTTTGCACGTGGTTTATACATGTTATTTTTGGGCCACGTGTTCATAGTGTTCATAAACACTTCTTTAGTTTAACATTCCTATCTAATATTACATTTATGTCTCCTTCTTCCGCTTTTAATTTGAACTGCTTGCATTCTGTTTAGAGCTGCCATAGCTCAGCAGGCTAACACACACCGCCTAAGCGTTCATAACGTCCCTGGTTTCATTCCAGCCATGAACTAGGTTTCAGTTATTTTTCTTTTTGTGTACCCATGTGTTTGTGTTGTCCCCCCACTGTTCTTTAGATTCACGAAATTGGGACCGCTCAAACGGTTTCATAAGAGTTTGGAAATGTTAAATGTTTGTCTCATTATTGCAGAATTCATACTGTAAGTTTTTAAATAGATTTAGCAAGATTTTAGTCCTTAAAAGCATTAAAATGTATTACATTTGATTCCAAAAAGCACTCATATTTTTAAATGGATTGAACAAAAAATATTAAGCACTGTTTAAAAGTCTTGGTTATCTAGACTGCTTTTAGGACAATACACCGTCATTGCCTTATGAATGTTGGCTGCACAGATGAGTCAGTATTCACCAATGCCATCTGTTGCTTGTAGTAGTCTGGCCCCTGATAATCCAGTCATGTTGTGATGTTTTCCATATATCAGTCCATTCCACGTCTTTTTGACACCCTCCTGTCATTCAGTGATGCCCTGTTGGAGCTTCGTCATATTACCATAGTAACATAATTTGTTGATTTGATTTGGTTCGGTGACTCCTTACTATCTTGTAGACTTGCTTAGTGGTCATTATCTTTTTTCATGAGCTCCTCAACAACTTCCTGAATACGTCTTCTTCTTTCTTTAGTGTCCAGGCCTCACATACATTTACAAGACCAAGGCTTTCATCAGTTGTTGCTTGGTGTTGTAACAATGTAAAGTGTTAAACTAAAGATCTCCAGAAGCCCTGAATTGTGTGTGTGTGTGTCATTGTTATAGTCATTGGTGTCCTCCTTTTTCATGGTTATGCCTGCCCGTGTCCTTTAGCTTGTAATTACACCTTGCGTCTTTGGAAAAATGTCAGAGGTACACTCCGTTCTGTCTCACTCTGTCGCCTGGAGGCACGAGGTTCTGTTTTCTGTCTCACAAATTACCTCCATTTACAAACAAAATCTCTATTCCTGATTAAACCCTGATTTATTCTGTATACGTAACACACAGACATCATGACATGCTTATTATCATGACATTAGCGCTAGAGCTTAGCAGAATATCTGCATAACAACAGCTCCCCTTGGGCGCTAGTCATCGACATTCTTGACAAGTCACATGATAAGAGTCAAAAGGTTTTATGAGAGGTTATGCTCATCCTGGTCTTCCCTGGCATCTCTTCCATGACATATCATTACAGCGTTCTAGCTTAAGGTTAACGAAGCCATTTAATTTTCACGAATATAAATATTAGAGGAGGAAATACCCAAATCCCAGTAGACTCATGGCAAGGTCACGGAGAGATGCTTTTGTCATTTCTCTTCACCCGACTGCGAAGATATTCATCGTTAAAAGAAGACGAATGTCACACTTGACAATGCACACATCCCAGAAGTCGACCCCCACTTCCATCTCCTGTTTCAGTTTCAGCTCCCCTGTGGGGTGAGCAGTTTGGGGTAAATGCATGTGACGATGAAGAGTAATATCTCCCCCAGCAGGACGTCTCCTTATACCCCGTAAACAGGTCCGAGGGCAATCCAGGGTAAACTCCACGTTAAAATTACAGCCATGGTGTTTATAGACTGCTTAAAATCAAAATTGTGTACTCTTTCCATTTATCTATCTTTTCTTATCTTTCCTCTATCTGTCTCTGCTGGTCAGCATGAACAGAGGAGTGTTCTGAGGGTGCTGAAGATCTGGGTCGATCAGTTGCACCAAGACTGTGCTAAGGCTCAGACAGAAACCGGAGATCTCAGTCAACAGTACCAGGTACAATAGGGCATACAAGACTATATGCAGCTAACGACTTAAAAGCTTTAAGTCACTTTTAAGTCACAAGTGACTTAAAAACACCAATAATACAGAGATTAATAATAATAAAAATAATAATCATGTTATAAAGTTATAAAGTGGGATTTAGGATTTAGGGGCAGGAGAATAAATGCTGCTTTAGCTGCTTTTGTCCAGGACAATTATATAGAGATATAGAAATTATGAAATTACCAAGGACCTTCTAATGTTCCAACCTGGATTATTATAATCACCAGCGATGTTTTATGAAACTGCTTGAAGATTGAGTTGATTGATTGTTGTGTTTCAAATCTAATCGTGGTGTAATCTGTGTTTGTGTGAATTGCCATTTTTTCAGCTCTTTAAACATTACCAGGTACAGTATGAAACAAGGAGGAGACAAGTGATGTCTTGTATTCAGTCCACTCAGATGGAAGGCATGCTCACATCAGACCAGGCTCTGGTTAAACAATCATGGCAGAAACTAACAGCTAGGGTAACACACACAAACAATATAAACATATCTATCTATCTATTTGTCTGTCTGTCTGTCTATCACATTTATAGGTCACAGTTATGCCAATGGAGTCCCAAAAAAACAAAATTCATGCTTATCTTTGTTGCCTGTCTTCAGCTTCATGATTGGCATGTCCAGCTAGATGCTGGGTTGCCAGATTCTCTGAGACCTTTAGCCATGTGGCTGCATCAGGCAGAGAAGATTCTCCAAGAGGAGCTGGTTCCTCATAAGAGCCACGCAGAGACTGCCAACGACCTCCACCAAACACGGGAGCTTCATCAGGTGGGTGAAAAATCCTATGCGGTGGGTGTATAAGAGGGGAGGGAATTGAACAAAATGGAGAATGGTGACTGTGATCGATGTGCGCTGTTTTGTTTTCCACAGGAGGTCCTCCGCCTTGTCGAAATGCACCAGCAGACCTTCCAGCATTTCCACAGGGACCGGAACATTGGCGGCATTCCCATCCATCCAGAGCAGCTTCAGGACATGGCACAGAGGTAGGGAGGGTCGGAATTCTCTAATCTAATTGGTCAGAAGGGGATTGATTTATTTTTCTATGGCATAAGATCTGATAGCTTATCCAGTTAGCTTTACATTAACGTGTGTCTGCTTTTTCGTATTCCACCTGAATTCGGTGCATGTCTCCTACAGTATTTAAGATATCGAAGGTAAACTTTATTTTTTGTTTCACTATTATTGTAATGCAGTCTCTACTTTCCCACAATGCATTGGTTAGTCTAGAAAGCCGCTAGAACCATGAACATTCTAACTAAATTTTTATTCTACCATCTTAACTTTAATCTAATAGCATCCTATGTTTTTATCTTTACAATCTGATGGAATAAGTCAATAGAGTTAAAGCAATATGGCTGCCATTAAACCCTTAAGAAGATAAACCAATAGAATACCTCTGTCAGAAACTATGAGATCCCCCATAGAAACAACCCCCATAGATCAGAACGCATCGTAAACCCCGTACTGTCTCTCCGGTCTCGAACAGATTAAACTTCATCTCTACCTCCTCACACATTCATCTGAGCAAACTGGAATTTTGGGAGTCGCGGTACCGCATGCTGGACTTCCTGTTGCTGGGTGAATCCAAGCTGAAATCCTGGATTGTTAAATACGGACGACGTGAATCCACTGAACGCCTGCTCCAGAGCCACGTGGTGAGTATTGCGACTTGAGTCTGACCGACCGGTAAACATGACGGGGAAACATCTTTGCTAGCTAGCTACGTAACCTTGCAGGTTACTTTTAAGCATAAAGCTCTTTTCCATTGCTTCGCGATTAATAACCTAGATAAATAACACGATGGATAAATCTTTCCACCATTTAAACTCTGTTCTGAATAAAATATTTTGTCTCTAGGCATTCGTCGAAGGCGAGCAGTTCTTTCAAAAATACGACTCCATTTACGAGACCCTAAAGCAGACAGCAGCGCATTATATAAGCTCTGACACTGCAGGTACCAGTCTTAGTCATTTATTTATTCATTTTCTATACCCGCTTAATCCTAGCTTTAGGGTCATGTTGAAGCTGGTGCCCACCCAGCAACTCTGAGTGCGAGGGCAGGAGCAAGCCTAGATGGGGCGGCAATCTATCATAGGTCACACACACAATCACACACTGATGGGCAATTTAGAGACACAAATTAACCTATCGTGCATGTCTTTGGAATGCGGGAGGAAACCAAAGTACCCGGAGAAAATCCGCACAACCACGGGAATTACTTCCTGAATGCAGGTGGTCATTTTAAGAGTTAGGCCGTACATGTCTAAGCTTTGAAACGCCACATTTAACATGACTGTGAACTGAACACCAGCTCTGTAATGTGATTATCCAATTAGCTTATAACATGGCCAGCCCTAGGTAAGTTCCACATAGTAACAGCCCGTTTTAAAGGCAAATGGCAAGCAGAATGGAATAGAATAATCTGTAATCTGTGACCTCGAAAAAGCTTATGATACCACTTGGAGATATGGAATTATGCAAGACCTTCACCGAATAGGTCTCAAAGATAGACTCCCAATCTTCATAAGTAACTTTCTGAAAGACAGAACGTTCAGAGTCCGGGTCAAAAAAACACTTACTAAAAACCACATCCAAGACACAGGTGTCCCACAAGGATGCATTTTATCAGTAACCATCAAACATTTTCTATGACCTATGTATAGGCTACAGAAATCAGGACATTAAAATAATAGAGCAAATGCTCCAACCTTGCATCAACAAAATACGCAATTGGCTAACCATAAATTGGTTTAAAGTGACCAAAGGCAAAACTAAAACTAACTTTTTACACCCCGACCTGAAGCTGTTGCTGGATGGAGCCTCACATCAAAGCACTTAAATATTAATGCCTCAAGAAATCCAATTTAGCCATGAAACCTCCCACACTAAAATGACAGGTGTTTCAGTTTCATTGTCCAACCCCTGTATATGTATACAGATGGATCCAAAAGCATGGACACTGTAACACGGAAATAGTCATGGCATTAAAATACACAGAGGAAAAACGCTGTCAAAAAACTTTAATATGCACAGACTCTTAATCTTGTCTTAAAGCTCTAGAATCTTACACACCAGACCACCCCATCATTCAGGACATACAAAGAAAAATCAGCATTCTGAATATGATGGGACATGCTGGGTAGCAAGACACAGTGGGATAGAGCAGAATGAAAAAACTGAATGGGACACCCAGACAAACAAAAGCTTCATGAAATACACCCAAAGATCGAGCAGAACCCAAAGACCTACCTAGAACTGTGCATGGACTAGGTCATATTTACCAGATGCAGAATCTGTCACGACAGAATAACTCGCCAACACCTGATTAAAGGCAAATACCCTTCCAGCATGCCAAATCTATTGAGTACCTATCACCATGAAACACTTTTTGACCGACTGTCCTAGCTACAACAAGGAGAGACAAGAAGTACACCTGCCAAAAAGCCATACAAGAAATGCTCAGCCAAGACAACACAAGAACAATACTGGCCTATCTAAGAGCTATAAAAATAAAAATGGACATATAATAATGGACTAAACTGAATACAGACAATAGCATAATAATACTACTTTTGAAATCCTACCTTGAAAATTACCCTTTGCAACCGCGGTGAGCTGAAAAGCAGCTCGAAATGCATGAAATGTCAAATCTTAAAGTGCACCTGATTTAGCAGCAGAAGAGCACTTCAGGTTTATCTCTTGATACCTGAAAACAGGATTCTGACCCAAAATACGGCTCCAGGAATTTTTCTAACCACAGCCTTATTAAGGGATCAGTTATCGTTGACTGCAACACCAATACGAATTGCCACGATACAAGCTTATTGCCGTGAATCAATCATGACTAAAAGCCACAGAGGTGCTGTGAATTCTACGTGTCGTTGCTATCGTACAGATGGGGAACATAACGCCTAGTTTTATGTGCTATTTCTCTTAATTAATCACGAGTGTGTTTTGTGCGCAATGTGCAATAAACTATTTAACATGTCACTTGCCATTCCCTTTAAGAGCGTTCTGATTTTGGTTGATTGTTATTTCAGTGGCTCGGCTACCTGGACGTGTCCAATGCTCTAATTCACCAATTTACTGCCGTAGATATCGATGAACATCTGTCTAGGTTCTTTTCAGTCTGTCGCGCACCTGTGTCTTCCTGTCACCGAAATAGCAATACGCCAAAAATGTACCATATGTGAGATCTGTCCTTATGGTTGAATCTTATCAGATGTCTTCTGGAACCATAGAAAGTTTTGTCCTTATGGCAGAATCATATAAGGCGTCTTACTAAACCACAGTGCGATCTGTCTTAATGGGGCACCGGTAGTCAATCAGTCTCACCCTCCCTGAAGCATCTTCGTTTTCGTCCATCACCTCCCTCTCTCTCTCTCTCTCTCTCTCACACACACACACACATTGTCCTGAGGCACTGGGTAAATGAGGTTTCCCCGGCTCTCTATTCAGCAGGGAGTTTCACTCCATTAGTGCAGATGTTCTAATAGGTTTCTCTCAGACCCGTAGACAAACGAAAATGTTGGTCTCACCCTCTGCCTATGGCTACCTGGAGGAAACAGGAATTCTCTTTCTTCTTCTGAATATTATTATTATTATTATTACGTACATAGATAGTTGTGATGTTTAATGTCTATTGGCTGCATCAGAAATGTCATACTTCCATACTAGATAGTGTGTAAATTTAATATAAGACATAATGTAGTATATACGAATATTTAGTACAAGTGACCTAATATGCAAAACGTTCAAGGATATCATATTTAGTTGGGAGAGATTTTCTAGTATGGAAATATTAAACAAAACAGCTGCGTAAGGTGTGAGTGTAAAAACATTATACCTCCTCACCATAACGTCAGAAATACTCCACGCTATTCCTTATCTTCTGCATAATCCACATGGTATTGGTACAGCCATTGCCCACCTGGCATCTCTGCAGGAACAACACTAGACTCTGGTCACACAAACATTCAAACACTAAGGGCCACTTTAATGATAATAATACTTATAATAAAAATAATAATAATTTCAACTTCTTCTTTTACAAACCTTGGGACTCACTCAAAGAGGAAAAAATGTGAAAACTGTATTTGCAGTGCAGGAAGTAGAGAGAGGGCGTAGTATGGACAGCAACCCATTCAACGTCCTCCAGGGAGTAGCAAGTTGGTAAACAGTTGATGGCCGTATTGGACCAAACTAAACTGGGGAAAGGTCACACTTAACAGTCAGTGAAAACACCTTCAAGTCACATTTCTACGTTACTGAGAAAACCAAAGTATCAACTCATTCATTCAATTTCTTCTGCTTAATCCACAAGGGTCATAGGGAAGCCGGTGCCCACCTGGCAACTCTGGGCGTGAAGACAGGAACAAACATAGACAGGGTGCCAATCCATCAAAGGGCACAAACACACAACCTTTACACCCAAACATTCACATACTAAGGGCCCGTGCTGACATGTCTAGAGTCTTTTCCTCAGGAGAAAGAACCTGGGTCCTTGTTTCTGTGAGAAAACAGCACTACCCACTGCGCCACCGTGCTGATAACGCACATCTTGTAATTTGTCCAGCAGAGGATCCATACACTCTAGAAATTAGAGTGATGGCATGCTTTTTATCACTCTTCTCTCATCCAGCACATTTCTGCTGAATCTTATTGAAGGTAGAGCGTGTGATGTCACAGAGGGATCAAAGTCAAGGTTGGTTTTCTTAATTGTGTCCACTAGAACTGGACTTAACTCCTCTCCCTTTGACCTGGAAACTCTGTTTGAAAGTTATTATGTAGAGATACTGGTCCTTCCTCTGTTCTGTGATGGTTGGTTAGTTTGACCTGTGGATATTATAGTTAGGTGTAAATGGAAGAACAGGGGGTGTCGTCGTCCGCATATGAATGGCGTGTATGTGTGTCTAGTTGAGAAGAGTGTGAAGCGTTACTTGAGAGAAGTGTGTGACCAATGGAAGAGTCTAGCAGTGGAGGTGCGCAGTGTCGGGTCCATGCTCGAGGAGGTTCAGGGGAACTGGGAAAGGTACAGCAGCTGTGTGGCGTCTCTGCAGGTCTGGATGGAGGATGCCGAACGAGTGCTGAGAGAACCAGAGAATACGAAACGAGTGAGTCACACACACAAACACACACACACACATTTATATATTTATATATACATATACAGTGTTGCCAAAAAGAATTTAGTTAGCCACTGAATGTGCTAATTTTCCTACTTATAAATATGAGAGAGGTGTGTAATTTTCATCATAGGTTTTACTTCAACTATGAGACACAATGAGGGGAAAAATACATCCAGAAAATCACATTGTAGGATTTATTTGTAAATGTATATGGAAATTTAGGTTTAAAAAGTATTTGGTCACCCAGAAACAAGCAGGATTTCTGTCTCTTACAGTCCTGTATCTTCTTCTTTGAGAAGCTCTTCTGTCCTCTAATTGTTATCTGTATTAATGGACACCTGTTTGACCTGGTTATCTCTATAAAAAGACACCTGTCCACAGCCTCAAACAGTCAGACTCAACTATGGCCAAAACCAAAGAGCTGTCTATGGACACCAGCAAGAAAATTGTAGACCTGCATCAGGCCGGGAAGAGTGAACATCATGATTTGAGTTATTTTTCAGCAACGGGACAGGATGATTGATCTGTGTTAAGGGCAGAACTAATGGGGCCATTAATTGTGAGATTTTAAGCCGAAACTTCTTTGTCAGTGAGAGCATTGAAAATGGAACATGGCTGGGTCTTCCAGCATTACCGTGATCCCAAACGCAATGATTGGGCAATGTAAAATCGAGTGGCCTGAATATGTCTTTTTGCAGATTTAGTTTGCTCTCGCACGGCCATGGACAGTTTACCAACCTCGTACTCTTTGATATCGGAAGACGTTGCACAGGCTTCTGATCGACTTTAATTTGAAAGCGAATTTGTGTTATGTGAAAAGCGCTATATATGCTGAACTTATTATTATTATTATTATTCAAATTTGTTGGGGAAGTTGAAAGTCTGTGTTTCCCAGAGACAGTCCCAAACAGCTTTAGAGGAGATCTGCATGGAGGAATGGACCAAAATACCAGCTAGAGTGTGTGCAAACTTGGTAAAGACTTAGAGGAAACGTTTGACCTCTGTCATTGACGACAAAGTTTATGTTACAAAGTATTGAGTTGAACATTTGTTATTAACCAAATACCTATTTTCCACCATAATTTACAATGTAAATGCGACTTCGTTGATGTTTTTTTCTCATTGTGTCTCATAGTTTAAGTGTAACCTATGATGTAAATTACACACCTCTCTCATTTTTATAAGTTGGAGAATTAGCACAATAATTGGCTGACTAAATACTTTTTAGCCCTAATGTAGATTTACACATACTGTATATTCCATAAGCTCCGCCCAGTAGTTACTTGTAAACAGGAAGAGTACTTTTCTATTTTTACCTCTCTGTACCTTTTTACTTCTAAACTTACTCTTTTTTTAAATCTGTTATTCGTTCTGTCTTCCTCATTTTCTCTCTCCTTTCTGCTGTCCTTTCCTTTTACTCTCTGTCCCTTAATCTTTCTACATCCCACCCACTCTCTATACTTCCATCCTTCCCTCTTCCACCCACTTTCTATACCTCCATTATTATGTGTCCCTCCCACTCTCTATATCTCCTTCCCTCCCACATCCTTTTACTTTCTATCCATCCTTTATTCCCTGTCCCTCCCACATCCTATCTTATACTTCCCTTCTTCCCTATACCTCGCATTCCATCTCTCTCTGTCTATTTCTCTCCCTCCCAATCTCTATCCCATCCTTCCCCTTTCCTCCCACTTTCTTGGCTTCCTTTTTCATATTCCTTCCACTCTCTATACCTCCATTCTTTAATCTTTCTTCCACTTTCTAACCTTCCATTATTCCCTGTCCCTCCCACTCTCTATCCACCCATCCTTTTCTATCTTTCCATCCCATCTCCATCCATCCCTCTCCTCCAATCCTTTGCTCTCCCTCTTTTTTATTCTTTATCAACCCCCTCCCTTGATTCTTCCCTCCTCCCCTTTTCTCTTTCTCTTCTCATCCTTCCCTTTATTTCTCTTTCTCTGCCCTCCCCCTCTCCCACTCTCTCCCTGTAGGAGTTCTTCAGAACCCTACCTCACTGGATGGAGACTCACTCCATCATGAACGCTGCAGGACATTTCCTCATAGAGACATGTGATGAAACAGTGTCACATGACCTGAAGCACCAGCTGCTGCTCCTCAATGGGAGATGGAGAGATTTATTCACTAAAGCCAAGCAGGTGAAAATCCATCACTTGCTTTATATTGTATTAAACAGATACTCAGCTGGATGAAGGTTCCAGGATCTCCAGTTTGATCCTGAGTTCTGTTCACTGTCTGAGATGTATCACACATTCATCCTACCAAGTCAAACAAGAAACTAAGGCTAAACCCTGTGACTTGTTGCTGTTATGTCAGAATTTGGTCTAAACGAAAACATAATACTTGTAGCACGTCATGTATCAGTGGTTAAGGCTGGTGGTGGTGATGTTATGATACAAGTAATAATACAGGTGCATCTTCATAAATTAGAATATCATCAAAAAGTTAATTTATTTCAGTAATTCAATACAAACAGTGAAACACACACATTATATAGATTCATTACAAACACAGTGATCATTTTTTTTCTATCTATTTATAGTGTTTATTTCTGTTAATGTTGATGATTATTGCTTACAGCCAAAAAAACCCAACATCATTATCTCAGAAAATTAGAATATTTAACACAAAACACCTTCAAAGTCTTCCTAGGTGTTTAAAATGGTCCCTTAGTCTGCTTCTGTAGGCTACACAATCATGGGGAAGACATTGGCAGTCCTTGACATACTCCACAAGGAGGTTATGCCACAAAAGTCAATGCTAAAGAAGCTGGCTGTTCACAGAGTGCTGTATCCAAGAATATTAATGAAAGGTTTAGTGGAACAAAAAAACTTGCACAAGCAACTGAGATAACCGCAGCCTTGAAAGAATCGTCAAGAAAAGGGCATTTAGAAATTTGTGGGAGATTCACAAGGAGTAGACTGCTGCTGGAAGCAGTGCTTCAAGAGCCACCACACACAGACATATCCAGAATCTATGGGGTATTGTAAAGAGGAAGATGAAAGGCACCAGACCTAACAATATAGACGAACTGAAGGCTGCTATCAAAGCAACCCGGGCTTCCATAACACATCAGCAGTGCCACAGGCAGATCGCCTCCACGCCACATTGATTCAGTAATTCATGCAAAAGGAGCCCCGACCAAGTATTGAGTTCATTTACTGTACATACTTTTCAGTAGGACAAAATATCTGCATTAAAATTATTTTTTTTAGTTGGTCTTATATAATATTCTGACTTTCTAAGATAATGATTTTTGGTTTTCATTGGCTGTAAGCAATAATTATCAACATTAACAGAAATAAACACTTGAAATATATCACTGTGTTTGTAATGAATCTATATAATGTATGTGTTTTACTGTTTATAATGAATTACTGAAATAAATACATTTTTTGATAGTATTATAATTTGAGATGCACCGATGCATTGCCTTAAAGCAAATGTAGCATTTTTTAAACTCCACTGTCTGCACGAGTATTCTTCCTGACCATGTCCATTTATTTATGACCACAATGAACCACAATCATCTTTTACAAAGTTGAAGTTTACTGAACTTAAGATCTTTGAGATTTGGTGGAGATTTGGGAGATTGGCATCATGGATACAGAAGTCAGTGATCACAAGATGCAATCATGAACCAAAATCAATGTGGAACAACATGCATGAGGAATGTTTATGTAACTTTATTGCATCAGTATCATGAAGTTTGAAGTAAAAAAAAAAAAAACATCAGACAGAGGATGTGCAAGGTGTACTTGGGTGGTAAATGTGGAAGGGGTTAAATCCGTGTATACTCAGAGATAGAGGATGCCTTTATGGATGCAACTTACACATTATATCTTCTTATAATTACTTAACATTAAATTTTTTTTTCTCATATAGTCAACTAAAGTCTCTCTCTCTCTCTCATTACAGTACACTCGCATTTACGACACTCAGGCCTGCAGCGAGGCGGAGCTTCACAATGACATTACGGCTCTTCGAGACTTTTTAGAGACATCTACAACCAAACTCACCTCACCTGTCCAGGTGTCACTTCCGGACATTAAAAGGTTTGCGAGTAATGTTCAGGTGAGAGAATAAAGTCTCCTGAATTTAAATCAGTATAATGTTTATTCTATATGAGTTTGATTGACTAGGCTGATTTTATTAACAATTTTATTATTTATATTATTATACTATTGAGTGTCAGACCCCTTCGGGAGAATGTCACTAGATTCTGTTTTGAATTGGCTGCACTGATGAGTCAGCTTTCCACAATGCTTGTGTTGCTTGTAGTAGTCTGGCCCCTGATAATTCAGTTACCCATCAAGGTTATTTTCGGTCTTCCGTGTCCTGTTATTACACTTCGTTCAGTGTTGTCACTAAATAGGTCTTTCTTCAGCGTCCAGGCTTCATATCCATACGTGGCTACTGACCAGACCAAGGCTTTCACCAGTCGTAGCTTTGTGTTGGTGCTAATTGATTAGTTTGTCCATATCTTTGTTAATTTGACCAATAAAACCATGCCCATTGCCATTCTTGGCTTTACTTCACCTGCATAATATGCAACAATTGTAATTCTACATCCAAAATATATGACGGAGTTCACTTACTTCAAGCTTCTGCTATCCACCATTATCTCCAGTATAACTTCATACACCATCAGCAATCATGAATAAACTGTAAGTTTCTGTTTACCAAACACTATTCTTATAAACGCTCCCGTACTGAAGCTTTCCCTATGAAGAAACAAGTAGCAAAATGTTTGACTGAACACATACATGGGGCTCTTGTAAATGAAAGATTTGCTACCTACAGTAGCGTTCATAATTCTAGGCACTAGCGGTGAGCCTGCACCTTTTGAGCGATGAGGCAAAAGATGAAAGACAAAGACTAAGAAGAAGGCACCTGGGAACATAAAATATGAATAGTTTGCTTCGATTCCATGGAATTAAGACCATTCTGAGATTTACAGTACGTATAAAGCAATAGTAGACTGACTGAAGGTTGTGTACAGTGGACCCACTGGAACATCCAGACAACAATGAATTACAATAATCCAATATATTACAAATGCATGTATTTCTTAACTAAGCAATGTTTGCGAGATCAGGAAGTGCTTCGAGAGACTCATGAGGCACATCAAGACCCTGCTACCCCCTACTCTGGACCCCCTGCAGTTTGTGTATCGTCCCAACAGGTCAACAGACGATGCCGTAGCCACCACCCTTCACCTAGCACTCTCACACCTAGACAATAAGGACACATATGGTCGTATGCTGTTCATCGACTTCAGTTCAGCATTCAACACCATCATTCCTCAGCAACTGGTCAGGAAATTAGATCTTCTGGGCCTGAACATCTCCATCTGCAACTGGATCCTGGACTTTCTGACAGGAAGACCCCAGTCGGTTCGGATCGGATGTAGCACCTCCAGCACTATCATACTGAACACTGGAGCTCCCCAGGGTTGCGTGCTCAGTCCACTGCTGTTCACCCTGCTGACTTATGACTGTGTAGCAATGCACAGCTCAAATCATATCAAGTTCGCTAAAGACACGACTGTGATGGGTCTCATCAGAAAAAATGACGAGTTAGCATACAGAGAGAAGAGTGCAGCGGCTAACAAACTGGTGTGAAGTAAACAATCTGTCTCTGAACGTAGACAAAACCAAAGAGATGGTTGTGAACTTCAAAAAGATGAGATGTAATCACTCGCCACTGAATATTGGCGGTTCTGCTGTGGAGATTGTCAAGAACACAAAATTCCTTGGCATTCACCTGCTCAACTGACCTGGTCGATCAACACCAACTCCATCACCAAGAAAGCACAGAAGCGTCTCTATTTCCTATGGAGGCTGAGGAAAGCCCATCTACCACCACCCATCCTCACCACATGCTACAGAGGAGTCATAGAGAGCATCCTGAGTAGCGCCATCACTGTCTGGTTTGGGAAAAGTCTTCGAGCCCTCACATCCAGACTCTGCAACAGTTTCTTCCATCAGGCGATCAGACTCCTTAACAGTCTGAGTCTAAACTGAACATACTCACACACACACACACACACACACACACACTCCCTGTTTAAAAAACGTTCAGAAAAACTTTTTACTACCTCATACAGCACAATGCCACTTTTATAAAAATTTCAATATTTCTAACTTGTACTTCTGTTTTGCACTGCTGTATTTATTGTTCTTTATTGTTTCGTATTTATTGTTTGTACTGTCCTGTATTTATTGTTTGTACTGTGTTTACTGTTTGCACAATTGCGCTTTAATATTATGTGTAGCACCTTAGTCTGGAGGAATGTTGTTTCGTTTCACTGTGTACTGTAACACTGTGTATATGGCTGAAATGAGTCTTGAGAAATAAGGCTGTGCTGGTTTTTGTTTTTTTGACATGAAGGAGATGAAGCACAGGCTTCCAGCAATGGAGGCAAGGTATAAAACGGCTTCTCGGATAGCTCAGATTCTGACCCGAGACTCCAGCAGAGGGGAAGGAAAGCAAGTCGTCATTGTTATGGCGTCTATTAAAGAACAATTATACAAGGTAGCTCTACAATATAATTATGCTTACAGTACCGTAGGCAGTGGTACAAGATGTGATATTCGTGTGTGTGTGTGCGGTGTTTCAGATAAAGGAGAAATGTCCTCTGGTGCTGAGAGAGTGTCACACTGTACTTCCTGTGTTAGAAGAGCTGGAGGGACAAATCTCAGCCTTTTATCAGATCGCCGATCATGCAGGTCACATCATCTCTCAGCAGCATGACCAGCACAAAAACCAGGTAAGGAGATATGACACACACATACACTCACACACACATAAACACACATCATTGTAATTGCCTTACAGTGAGGACCGTGTTAATTCCCCAAGACACTATCATCCAATAAAAAAATAGGATGCCGTACTTATAATGTGCCAGTGGGGCAGAACATTTGAGGTGTGTGATTGCATCAGAAAACACAGTGAATTACTCAGGACATGATATCAGTAAATAAAAATGTGAGGACCAACGTGAATGTCCTGAATTACTGTATGTCCCCACCATTGTTGAATTAATTATTTTACTGTTTTCTCTAACGTCATCTCTAAAACTAGCACAGATGCTTATTATTTTTCCACCTGATATTCTGCATGCATTTTCTTCTAGAATTGAGTAATTAAGATAACATGGGAGATAACATGGAAAAACATAGGATAACATAGGAAAAGCACTAAAATGTCTACCAAGTTTAGGAGAAGTGTGCTTGTCCCCGCAAATCTTTGAATTAGGTTAATAACTTGTAAGACAGAATGCATGTGTGCGAATGAGAGGGAGGCAGGTAGAACTGGCAGGCTACAGGGACAAGTGGTCACAAAGGCGAGGGAATTCAGATTCTTAGGATCAACTGTCCAAGCAGATGGGAAGTGTGAAGAAGAGAGTACAGGCAGGATGGAGTGGATGAAGAAAAGTGTCAGGAGTGATGTGTGACAAAAGGGTTGCAGCAAAAGTGAAAGGCAAAGTTTACTCAGTGACACAGACTAAGAGACAGGAAGCAGAGCTAGAAGTGGCAGAGCTTAAGATGTTAATGTTCTTATTAGGAGTGACCAGGATAGACAGGATTAGGAATGAGAACAACAGAAGGACATCATATGTTGAACAATTGGGAGACAAAGTTAGAGAGGGCCGATTGAAATGGTTTGGACATGTGCAGAGGTGGGACAGTGGATATATTGGTAGGAGGATGTTAGAAATTTATCTGCCAGGCAGGAGGCAAAGAGAAGACCAAAGCGGAGATATATAGATGCGGTCATTGTAGACATGCAGGTAGTTCGTGTGAAAGCAGAAGATGCAGAGGACAGAGTGATGTGGAAACGATTGACACGCTGTGGTGACCCCTGATAAAAGCGAGAGGAGACAAAAAGAAGATTGATCAGTAGGCACTGAACAATTTTCTGTATCTTCTTCTTTAAAACTAGCACAGATGCTTATTATTCTTACACCCAATATTCTGCATGTAGCTTCATCTAGAGTTCTTGAGATAATAACACAAAAATAGCACTAAAATATCTACCAAGGTCAGAAGACGTGTTCTTCTCCTCACCAATGTTGAATTAGTTTAATGATTGATCAGTTGGTGGTGTGTTTTCTCTAACTTCGGCTCTAGAAACTAGTACCGATGCTTATTATTACTATTCCACAGCACAAAAGCAGCACAAAAATTGTTACATGAAACAAACAAACAAGTACGTAGATACACA
>JAOUQV010020556.1:0-16132 GCA_028565295.1 Aspidoras spilotus
AAAAAATTACAGAAGCAAAAGATGGAGAGGAAACTTCATGATATAAAAATATGTATTGACACTGACTTTCCCTTGTTCTCTCTCACTCTTTTAGCCGTTGTGGAGGGTGACAGTTTTGAGGAGGTCTACCACAAAGTGAAGACAGTGATCGAGGAGCAGTCTGGTCCCTTTATTTGGATTCCAACTAGAGAGCGACTGTGAAAAAAACAGAAACTGGGCAGTGTATGACAGAGAGAGAAAGAGGGGCAGAGCGGAAATTCATGGAACTATGTGTGGAATAGCACAGAAAAAGTCCATACATATATCCATCTGTCACTCCTTTTTCCTTTTTTGATCTATAAACATCCCAGTCTCACTCTCTCTTTCTCCCTCTCTCCTTCTCTCTCTCTCTCTGTCTCTCCCCTTTCACAGGGCTGTTTTTACTCATGAACAGAAAAAAAACACAGAGTGACAACACTCCTACTCCATCTGTTTTTTTTTACTTTTTGACTTCTATCTCCTCCAGGGGCGAATGATGTGTTGAGCGATGGAGGAGGAGGAGGAGAACTCAAAGATTTTCATATATACCAATAAAGACAGATAGATCAATGGATGGACTGATTGGTAGACAAACCATATACTAATAAAAAAAAACAATCGGCTCTATTAGATGAACTGTGACTTCCAGAGATTTAAAGTACCCATGGTGGACAAGACAAAACTGCATGTATCCATAATGACACAGAGAAGGGCAGTATGAGCAGGAAGTGGAAGGGCTTCAGTCTCCACTTAAATGAAAAGAAGAACGGAATGAAGATGAATCTGATTTTCGCCTTGCTGCACAGAATTCAGAGCCACATGGGCCATATGGGCTAATTCAGAGCCATGCTATGGGCTATGTTTTCCTCAAATATCTGCACACACACACACACAAAGAAATGTTTAATGACGCTCAAAAATTTTTACTTGTTTTTTTGTTATGCACTTCACAGATGCTGAATAATAATGAGCGCATAACACACACACACACACACACACATAATGCAGAGCAGGGTCAGAAATTTATCATATTCAAAAGTTTCCATTTTCTCACACACAAGTTTGAGAAAGCTGCTTTTTTTATTAGGTCATTTATTTGTATGGGATGTTGGCTCCACCCACTTTTGATTGATTGACACTTTATTGAAAATTAATGGAGAGAGAAAATGTTCTTTTATTTCATTTTATTTGATTTCATTTTATTTTTGTAGTATTATTTGCTGGCGAATAAACGTTATTTTTGGTGGTTGCTATTTTTAATCTCACGCAGTTTTGAGGTGCTTCTTAGCAATGCTTACAGCGCTTGTGATTGGTCGTGACTGGAATATGACAGCCAGGCTGAATGAGAACAGCAGTTCCCTTTGCTTTGTCTCAGCCCAATCTGCAGAATTTCTCTCCCATATCAATTTATTATGGAATAATTCCATATTTTATGGGAAGTTTGGCAACCTTATGTTTAAGAGTTTCAAAAATTAACCGGAAAACCAAAGATATATTATATAAAACAATCAGAATCAATCAATATGTGTGACCCTTAAAAAAAAGATATAAGATAGCTAAATTAGCATTTGGGAATTTAGCCTTTACTGAAAATTATCTAGCTGTAACCACACATATATAGCAATGTAGCTATAAATGATGTTTAAATAAGCAAGCTGAAGTTTGTCTAAACTATCCAATTAGGAGGAGGACCATTTTAGCTAGGTAAGCTAGCTGAGCGAAAGAAAGAGAGAGAGAGAGAGTGTGTGAATATGTGTTGTACACGCAATACTCAAGCGAAGAATTGACCTCCATTTGCACTTCATAATAATATTTTTCTGAAGTAAAAAAAGCATTAGCATTATTTCAGTTTGCATTTGCATTATTTATTTTTGCATTTTCAATATTTTAAGTTGAATTTTTGAACTGTGTTTTCTGAGTGCAGTGAAAGTTCTTGGTGCCACTAATGTACTTATTAATATAATTAATATATTGAATATTAGAATTATGATTTATGGCTATTTTTGCACACTTTGCTTTTATTTATTTGTTTATACTGTATGTTGTTTGTTTGTATTTATTTTTTTCTTAAATGAAATGGAAAGATGCATCGCTGTGTCACTTTATATATTTAAAAAATGGGGCTGTGCGCAATCAAACGATAATTTACACACACAGAGACATACATAAATACAGACCTTAATAAAGTCTTCATAAAATACATATCATTATACAATACATATAAATAATATACTGTAATGTTTTCACACACTCACTCATACATACACACACACACACCAATAATACAGAGTATTACCAAGAGAAATATACACTTTTATTCTAAAAACAGCAAAATGATTTTAAATTTATTCATTTCAAGAAAGCAAATGTATTTGACTTTGTATCAGCATAAATTATTGTTATTATTATTATTATTATTATTATAAATATTATTATAAGGTCAAATGAATTTCTTTTTATTAAAAAAAATAAAAATGGACTCATTATAAAGTTTGCATAAAGTTCTATATAAAATGATAGTTCTATATAAAATCTTCCTGACAGATTTGAAGACTGCGATATCAGAAATATGAAAATGTTTAATTTTAGTGAAACGCTTGTTGTGAATTAGCTACGAAAATAATAAAATAAATTATGATAAAAAATGTGCCTTAAGAAGTGTTTTTGTTGTTGCTTGTTTTGTTTTCATTCAGTAGCTAAACTATGGGCTTTTGTAATTAAAGCTGAAATCTTTGAGTCGTATACTGTTGTTATGAACTAAATTATATTTTGAAGTGTTTATAATGTGTTGCTTGTATATTTTTGCACTATTTTATTACACAAGTCACTGAACTAATGAAAGAAGAAGAAAACAATTCACTTATTCAAATTCATCTACTTTGTTGAAACATGGAGAAGGAGTTACAAGGACTAAAACAGTGAAGAGTTTGTTACACATACACACATTTAGAATTTATATTTATTTTATTTAAAAAATACTAAGGAAGTAACAAACTAAATATTGATATTTTATCTGAGTAATAAATGGGTTCAAATTTGTAGAATTGTATGTAAGGTATTGAGTTCTGAGTTCTGTAACCAGGAAGCCACTCTTTATGACAGCATCCTAAGATAGCAGATTTCATGGACTTCAATTCCCACAATGCCTTGTTGCAATTTCCTGAGAATTGAGTAGATTCAATTGTGTTTCATTTGGGCATAAAGTATCAATCACTGAAATCCCCTGATTATTGAGTTGATTCAGCTGTGTCGACTGTTTACAGGTTGGACATGAATCATCAAATTAGGTTTCATGCACAGAGACGTGCATTGTTCCAATAGGAAATGGCCATCCCCAAATGGTTTCCAGGAAAAAGCTACAAATTGTAGCTTGGAACACTGTTTCAGAAGTTTTAAACAGAAAATATAGACTTACTTTAGTTTTTTACTGTTTTAGACACAGGAGCTGCAACAACATTTTATGAGATGGAAGTATGCCGATGACAATATTGTAATACTGCTGCTCATAAACAGTCACTTCTTACCTAATCTTAGCTTCCACAACTCTCTCCCAAATATTTACTGTGTGGCTCATCAACTTTATGCCCCTGTAGTTGCTACAACTCTGCACATGACCCTTGATCTTAAAAAGTACAAGTATACGTTCCCTTCATTCCTCAGGAATCATTTTACTCTCAAGAATCTTACTGAATAATCTAGTCAAAAGCACCACTCCCTTCTCTCCTATAAATTTCATACCGTGTTTGCTTGCGGCCCTCAAATCTCCACACCTGAAACAGCCCTGCTAACAGATGAGGTCAGACAGGAATCGTGATCTGTAGTAATCTGTAGTGAGAGCAGGAAACAGCTAGAAGATAACTTGGCGAGGTGGAGGTATGCTCTGGAAAGTAGGAAAATAAAACTAAATTGTAGTAAGACAGAATTCATATATGTGAGCGATAGGACGGCAGGTAGAACAGTCAGACTACATGGAGAAGTGGTCACAAAGGTGCAGGAGTACTTAGGTAAACTGTCAAAGGAACTGAAAGTGTGGAAAAGAGGTGAAGAAAGGAGTACAGGCATGACAGAGTGGATGTGGGAAAGTGTCAGGAGTGATTTACAACAACAATTAGAGGAAATTCTATAACAGAGTAGTAAGACCAGCCTTGTTCTATAGTTTTCAGACAGTGGCACTGACTAATAGACAGTAAACAGAACTAGAGGTGGCAGAGCTTAAGATGTCGAGGATCTCTTTGTGAGTGACCAGGATGGACAGGATTAAGAATGCGAACATCAGAAAAGAAAAGTACCGGTTGGAAAATTGAGAGACAAGTTATAAAAGGCAGACTGGTATGGCTCGGACATGTGCAGAGCAGGGACAGATGATATATTGGTAAGAAAATGTAAGAAATGGAGCTGCCAGGCAGGAGGCAGAGAGGAAGACCAAAGAGAAGATATATAGATGTGGTCAATGTAGACATGTGGGCAATTGAAGTGAGAAAAGGAGGTGCAGAAGACAATGTGAGGTAAAAAAGATTTAATCACTGTTATGATGAAGTGAGAGAGAAGAAGAAGAGATTGAAATAAATGATTCATTTTGAAAACATGTTGACAACTTGTATTGATGTGATTTTCACATAATTCTACAGTAAATTATCTGGCTAATACATTAAAACACACTATTCTGAGTAAATTTCTATACTCGCTTAATCCTAGTTCTAGAGTCATAGGGAAGCCGGTGAGCATGTCTTTGGAATCCGGGAGGAAACCGGAGTACCTGGAGAAAACACCCACAAATTGAGAAGAACATGCAAACTCCACACAGAAATTTACCTAGTAGCCCCACCCGGGGTTTGAATTTTGGATCTTCTTGCTGTGAGGCCACAGCACTATCCACTGTGTCACGCAGCTGACCTGAATCTGTGTCACATTATAACCATTGGGGATGGCCATTTCCTGTTACAACATGCTTACTAGTGTACAAAAAATAGCAAAAAGACATGAGTGAGATAAGAGAGATTTGTGTGGAAGAACCATGGTAACAAGGTAAATAAGTAGTGGATCCCAGTACAATTTTCAGTGACTCTATACTGTATAATACTGTGCATTCAGATTTTAGTCACAAGATGGCACTGCTACATTGTCAATTCAATTCAAAGAGCTTTATTGACATTAATTCGTTGTTCACGACCATACAATAATAGTATTGTCAAAGCATTACAAGAAATAAAAGGTTTTAAACAATAATTAATCATACTAGTGGAAAAAATAATAATTCATTTAGATATACACTAGTAAGATAATAATGAGAATAAAATAAGGAAATTGATAATAAAATAAGGGGAACAGAAGAAAATATATATACATACATTTACATCTATGTAAAGAGAGAAACAATAATAATAAAGGATGGACTTGAAGGCACAGTGGGTAGGGCTGTCACCTTTCGGCAAGAAGGACCCGTGTTCGATCCCCAGGTGGGACGACAAAATTTCTGTGTTAAAACATTTTGTATTTTTATCTTAGTTAAGAATCTCTGCCGTTATTTCTTTAAATGGTGTCTCCATTTGGAGTATGGAGTATTTAGCATTTAAAACAGCAGCTAAATATGCAGATGACGCACCCTCAACATTTGCGTATTTAACTTTAGTTTTTAGAAGAGATCTAGCCATATGTTTTGATCCAAAATATATATGTATTAACCAGAAAATGCCAGAGTTATGACAGTTAAAATTGGTAATTTGAAGTTTCTCAACTCCCTAGTCCGCCCTGTATTTATTCATTTTTATTTATTGTGAACCATCTTGAGTTCTTGCACCTTAATGTTATGTAAATTGTCTAATGCCAGACCTTGGTACTGGAAGACTTCGTATGGTTGAAAATAAAATCTGATTGACTCGTGACTTAAAAGGCCACTTTAGAGACATCAGTTCGCCCGTCATGCATGTCATAGGTATGCGGGAGGACACTGGAGCACCTGGAGAAAGCCTGCACAAACATGGGAAAGCTCCACACAAAAGTCTTACAGTAGCAGTATATTTTACTTAAACATAAATTAAAATGAAACCAATGTATTATTGAACTAGTGATTTTAGTATATTTATCAGATGCATGTTTGAACACTAGAAATGTTGTCATAACTTTATATAATATGGGTGTCATATATAATAGCAGTATATAACAATAAATAATTATTTAAAATTAAACTGAAACTTAATATGTTAATCAGATCTGTGTCTGAACATTAAAACAGACATTTTACAATATAAAAAAAAATAAAATTAAACTGAGGGATGTATTATCAAGTAAAGCTTGTAGTGTGGACATCAGATGTGTGTCTGTGCACTACATTGTTTTTGTGAATGTTTTATATTGTCAAAGTTTCCACAGTTTATTTACAGACGCTATTCTGCTAATATTCATCAGTTTTTAAGAGAAATGTAAAGAGCTGGAAGCTTGATTAACTACAACGGTGTAGTTATATTTAGTTAAAATAGTATTTTATACATATCAGGATGTTTTTGTGAACAGGAGGAGAGACAAAAAGCTAATATCTGCCAGACACTGAGGGTATAGACTAAAGCACAAAGCTGTGGTAAATCAGAGTTACAGAAATAAGAGTTTCCTTTCTGTCATTTAAATGAGTGTAATTAATATATATACGAAATGCCACAGGCTTCTGAGCACATCTGAGATGTACTCCTGCCAACTGGAAAAATTGATTTTGGAAATCATGGACATCTTGTCCTCCGGGACAAAGAGGAAAAGGACTGTCCGGATCAGCGCAAATTTCAAAAGCCAGCATCTCTGATGGTATGGGTTTGTGTTAGTACGCATGGCATGGGTAACTTACAGATCTGTGAAGGCACTATTAATGCTGAAAGATACAGATTTTGGAGCAACATATGCTGCCATCCAAGAAATGTTTTTCAGGGAAATCTCTACTTATTTTAGCAAGACAATGTCAAGCCACATTCTGCAAGTGTTACAACAGTGTGACTTCATAGTAAAAGAGTGCAGGTACTAGACGGGCCTGTCTGCAGTCCAGACCTGTGTCCCACTGAAAATATGTGGCACAATATGAAGTGCAAAATGTGACAATGAAGATGTAACACAATGGTAGATAATGCCCCTGTCCCAACACTTTAGGAATGTGTTTCTGGCATAAAATTCAAAATGATTGAATATTTGAAAAGAAAAACAATAAATTTTTTCTGTTTGAACATTACATATTGGGGTTGTAATTTAAATTAAACTGAATGATATATTATGACTTTTCTATTAAGGGATTTCTATATACATTAATTAATATTTTCTTATACAATAGCAATATTTTAACATATTGTGTTGGTAAATCTAACACATCACGCTTTTTGACCTGCATCTCTTCAATAATGAAAAACATCAGACATTTTATGTAGGTTTTTATATAACCCAGTTCCTATTGGGTACGTCATAATGGGTTGTGGACACTTTGTATGTCATACTTAGCCATTCGATCTGAAAAATTGATACAGCCATATATGGTCACACACAGTATGTTATGACAGTATGATTGCCACAGCAGAATTATGTCTAAATGGACAGAGATTGCGCCACAGAGCTGCTAAATTATTATTTTAGAATAATTATATGTCTGTGTGTGTGTGTGTGTGTGTACGCGTGTCTGTGCGTGTTACACACTGCTCTTTGGTTTATGATATGATAGGCAATACATTTTGTCCTGCTAAGATGCTACTCATTCATTTCTCCTAATAGGAATTGCAGTGTGTGTGCGTGTGTGTGTGTTGGGCATGATAGAGAATTTGCATGTATTTTGAAATTGACTGACGTATGTTTGACACAGGTGTATCTGTTATCTGAGTTATCTGTATCTCAGTCAATACTTTATCTGTGTGGTTGTGCCTCTCTCTTTCTGTGTGTATGTGTGTTATACTTTAGTATGATTACTAATTCTAAAGAAAATAGTTTATTTCAACTCCAAATTCCCCAGTGATTACACACACAAAATATGCCCTAACTTCTGTTCTATGAAGAGTGGCAATGATTATGCGTTGAAGTGTGTATTATAATGCTAGCTGTTTATCTATCTATGTCCTTCTTTTAACACCCTCTTCTCCAGAGGAAGTTACCTCAAAGATGCTTCCTGACCCCTCTGTGCATATATGTGTGTGTTATGGGTACTGTTAAAACTCAACAGAACATAATACATTATTGAGATAATGTGACGGTTAATTTCAGAAAATTGTCTCACACACACACAAAAACACATCTAAAAGCAGAAAGGAATGGTGACATCAGAGTGAAGGGGGCCAAAAGAGCAGCCACTTCCCACACACATACACACACTCTGTTTTCAGTGCCTGATCTGTTTCCTGTCTCGCACATATACACAATGGGCAGATGACATGTGCATATATACTGCATAAGCATTTCTGTGTGTGTGTGTGTTTGAGGCTCTATTATCTCTGGTGGCAGTCTGACCAAATGATGTTAATGAATTACTGCTTCTGTTTTATGAACTTCTGTCTTACACACACATACATGCACACAATAACCCGTAATGTGTCATATACACTATCTTTACAAAAGTATGTGCTCACCTGCCTTGACTCACATATGAGCTAATCTATAGGGTTCAAGCTAGAACAAATTCAAGTCTTCTGTCCACAAGGTCTAGGAATATGTTTATAGGAATTTGTGACCATTCGTCCAGAAGTGGATTTGTGAGGTCACACACTGATGTTGGACAAGATGTTGGCTCTCAGTCGCGGCTCTAATTTATCCCAAAGATGGTCTGTCGGGTTAAGGTCATACCTGTCTTTATGGACCTTGCTTTGTGCATTGGTGCACAGTCATGTTGGAATAGGAAGGGGCCAGCTCTAAACTGTTCCCACAAAGTTGGGAGCATGATATTTCCCAAAATGTCCATAATTTGGATAGGTGAGCAAATACTTTTGGAAAAATAGTGTATGTCATACAATATATTGTATGTATGTCATTCACTATTTGTATGTATGTATATACACTATATTTCCAAAAGTATTTGCTCACACATCGAAATTATCGGAATCACGCGTTCCAATCACTTCCATGACCACAGGTGTATGAATGCTCCGAACTTTGTGGGAACAGTTTGGAGCTGGCCTCCAACATTACTGTGCACCAGTGCACAAAGCAAGGTCCATAAAGACATGGATGACAAAGTCTGGTGTGGATGAACTTGACTGGCCTTAACAGAGCCCTGATCTTAACCCAAAAGAACATGAATTGGAATGTATTAGAGCGGAGACTGAGAGCCAGGCCTTCTTGTCCAACATCAGTGAGTGACCTCACAAATGCACTTTTGGAAGATCGGTAAAAAAATTCCCATAAACACTGTGCTAGCTAGACTAACAGGCTAACGGCAAGGATAAGCTAGGTAAATGTGACATAATCTAGAACATGGTGAAATAGTCCATAATGCAAAAATCATGTTGACCAGACTGAGCTTTAAATTCTTAGCGGAAGAGCTAATTGCAGCTCTCCTTATGATTACCAGATGGGGCTGGTTAGGGTTACTGTGTGCTTATATTAGTCTGTGAATCAATTTTGGAGCAGAGACATGGCACTATCTCTTTATCCATTCATCCATCCAAATATGATTTCTGCATCTGAATTTTATATTTTGTTTTGTAACTCTAGCCTTTAAATGTACAGTTGTCTTGCTCTGCTATAGGACTTTACTTTCTCTCTCTATCTTTCTCTCTTTCCCTCTCTCTCTCACTCCCTCTCTCTCCTGACATTTCTGTGTAAATGCGAGTTGACAGCCATGCCTGATACTTGAAGCCAGCTTCAGTTTCAGGTAAAACTTAATTAACTCCCGAACTCTCTCCCTCTCTCAACTGTATGTTCTTCTGGATTAATGTGTGATTACAGTATCAAAGAGCTTCACTCTTTTGAACCATCCCTCAGTCAATTCCATGTGTGTGTGTTTGTTTTTATTTTCTTGCGTTCAGACTGAAATCACACTCAAAGTTACATCTGTCTGTCCTCCTACCTCACACACACTCACAAATTCCATTCCCCTCCATACCTCTCTGTCCTTCCTGGTCACCATGGCAACAGAGCATTTTCATGTTATCTCCCTTTCTAATATCCTCAATTAAAGTGGGTCTGGCGGGGCATGTTTTCTGTGTGTGTGTGTCTGTGTGTGTTTAAGTGAGACAGAGACAGACACTTAATAAGTGTCCTTGACCTACCGGACAACAATTTGCACACGCATATTTCACCATCACCGGTCCAATGTGGTTGTATCCCAAACCACACACTTTATCATTATGTGAGTCATGAACACCAACAAATTTACTATGGCTTTATGGGTGCTGCAGTGCATTATGGTATATCAGGTGTCTGGGATGCACATTAGAGGAGGAGAGAGGATGAGCAGGCAAGAAGTATACAGTTGATGATGATGAGCATAATAAAGGCTCCTGGATTTTGCTGGAAAAAAAGAAGCAAATGTTACAAACATTGTCTTCAGAAGAACTGTGTCAGATACACCAAGACATCCAGTAAAACTTGCTGGCTAAATTTATTTGCTTAATTATAAACACTGTAATAATTTTCAAAACCAAATATTTTTACTATGAAAAACATCATTATTTTTTAAAGCATTTTTGCGTTATAGCATGTGTCTAAGAGGCTTTCACTGTACTGTATAGTATTCATTCATTCATTTTCTATACCCACTTAATACTAGTTCTAGGGTAACAGGAAAGCCGCTACCCAACTGGACAACTCTAGACAGGGCACCAATCTATCATAGGGCACACACATAGGCAATTTAGAGACAACAATTAACCTATCGTGCATGTCTTTGGAATGCAGAAGAAAGCCATAGTACTGAGAGAAAACCCACGAAAACACAGGGAGAACTCCACACAGAAATTTCCTGAGTTTCCTGAGAGCTATCCACTATGCCACTGTGCTGCCCTGCTGTATAGTAATTATCTGGTAAATTTTACTGAGTGTCTTGTGTAACCTAATACATTTCCTCTGTAAACATTGACTGTCACTTGTTTTTCTACCAGCAAAATCTAGTTTCCTTCAGTATTCTTTTTTTGTCCATTTGGTCTGTTATACAACGTTGAAATTTGTACTTACAAACAATCAGTATTGTGTTATATTTATTATTTTGTACTGACTCACTAATGCAGAATTTGTAAATATATATATATATACATTTATAACAACATCAAGCATGGAGATAGAAAACATTTTCATATTACACACAAATGCACACATTTTAACCATATATCTTGCTTCTAATGATAATGAATTAATGTCTGTGACAGAAAACCAAGTGTCTGGTTTGGTAAATATTGCAATGCGTTGTCTGTTTATTATGTCCTGAGGGGGTGCAAACTTTTGCACTTGACTGCATTACACATTCTCATCATTCACCAGTAATGACTTCATTAACGTCAGCAATCTTAGTTTATATGTGTGTGTGAGTGTATGAGACTGCATGAGTGTGTAAGACTGTTTAGGAGTGTAGGAGAGTGTATATGAATGTGTATAGAAATGTTTGTGAATCTGTATAAGTTTATAGTATGTATAGATTGTAAAACTTTGTATGTTAGTATGACAGTGCATAAGTGTGCATCTGAGTTTAAGTGTATGTATGGGTGTGTAGGAGTATGAATGAATTGCAAAAAAGACCTACATATGTGGTGATTAGTTTGTGTGTGTGTGAGAGGGTGTATAAGTCGGCTCAGCACTCTCTCAGTGGTAGTGTGTGTTCCTCAGGCAGAAAGAGAGAAATAGAAGAGAAAGAAAAATAGCAGAGTTTAAGAGTGTGTATGGAAGTGTAATAGTGTGTATGGGTGTGTGTGAGTATGTTTGTTTGTGAGTATGAATTAATTGCAAAAATTATTCTAATTTGTAGTATGTAGTGAATATGTAGTGTGTATGCGTGTGTGTGTGTGTGATGTAGAGACGGGGGTCATTGGTAACAGTAGGTGCTTGCTATGGCAGCACATATATTAAAATTGGTAACAGTAGGTGTGACAGTGTATAGGGTATTGGACGTGAATTTTAAATGACACATACACACACACCCACACATTTACACCCTTTTTCTGCCTTTCCCCGTTTCTCTAATGTCTTCACTCTCACTCTCACTCTCTGCCCCTTTGTCATTACGCCTGATTTCACACCTCTGTACAGACAGCCTCTTCTCAGAACAGACACCCCCACACACAAATAAAAATGAGATATTTCTGCTTTCTTTTCTCTATGTTATTTTCTCTATAAACTATTGCAGTCTCGTTTACATCCTTCTCATTCTGTTTGTGTGTCTGTCTGTGTGTGTGTTTGCAGGTGTGGGAAGAGGTCCAGTTGGATGGTGTGCAGATTTAGCAGCACACACTCCCCCTGACCCATATACACACACACAGAGAAGCATAACCTGTTTTTGGGACCATAATAGCACACACACACAACCTGTACACATTTATCAACATATGTTCACACACCAGGTGCAGACAAGCAGCAAATATATATGCCTCATTATACAGTGTCAGGTATAAACACACACACAAGAACACACACATCCGGGGCTTCCTGTGAACACACTTGGCTATTAAATTACTATGAGGATGATAATGATGATGCTGTTGAAGATTATTATGATGGTGATAATGATGCTGTTGATTAAAATGGTGGCAATGATAATGATGACCGCGATGGTGATATTTGTGATGAAGATCAGGGTGGTAATTAAAGTGGTGAAAGTAAAAGTGAAAGCGATACATTTGCCACTATGTTTTGCACACAGTGGAATTTGTCCTCCGCATTTAACCCATCCGTGCTGTGAAACACACATATACATACACTGGTAAAGTGAGCACACATGCCCAGAGCGGTGAGCAGCCCTGCACAGCACCTGGGGGGATTAGGTGCCTTTCCCGAGGGCCATGACTTGGCATTACTGGGAATCAAACCGGGGACCTTCTGGTCACAAGGCTGGTTCCTTAACCACAAGCCTATATTAGTGTTTATGGCGATAATAATAAATACAGTGGTGATAATGATGGTGTTGATGACAGTGGTAATGATAATGATGAGTAAGAAGACGGTTTTGACGGTGATGATAATAATGAAGGTGAGGATTATGATGAAAGATGATCTAGAACAGGGGTGGGCAATCCTGGTCTGGGAGTGCCGAAGTGCTTCACAGTTTTATGTTTTTCGTGCTCAAGCACACCTGATTAAAATCAGCTGTAAATTGCCAGGTTTAGTATGTTTGTTAGAACAGAGTAATTTGCAAACTATGCAGGGTATCGGCACTCCAGGATCAGGATTGCCTACCCATGATCTAGAAATTAAATTAGAATCTAGGTAACATGTAGATACATAACTCTGCCATTTGTTAAACATAAACATGTAGAATAGTCTGTAACATGCAGTATAGACTAGCCATAGATCAGGACACATCCAAGATATACTTGTGAGTGTTTAGTTCTGAGGCACTAGTTTCGGCTCTTACGCTTGTGAGGAAATTTCTTCTATTCTACAATTTAACACTATCGTCTGTACCTGAGGCGTCAAATTTAACATGTCTTGGAAAGGAACTTTAACTCCTAACAGCTTTTCGTTGTCCTTTATCTCACCCTCACCCTTTTTTTCAACTGATAGCTACTGTTAATGGTTTACAACAAAGAGACAAGTAGCCATATTAGCATGTGAAGAGCTCATAGGAGCCGAATACAAATAGTTAAAAAACCCTGGTTTCGCTTAAATCTGATACATTTTTTTTAAATCTTAGAAAATAACTAGTATTTATATCCATTAGAGCTAAAATAAAAACGGGAGAAATTGAGAGAAAAGAAAAGAGGGGAAAGGTGAAATAATCAATATAAGTACAATTATTAATGTTTAAATGATTTATTAGAATGTTATTAATGTCTAAAATATGTATTAGAGTTTATTAATGTTCTCCAGATACAAAGAAAGAGGAAATCTGTTAACGTACAGTTTATGCTAATGGAATCAAATCTCTTATCCTAACTATATTAGATTAAATCATATATTCGCTTAAGCCTTAAATAAAAAACCTAACTTTTAATAAATTTTCAAGCTTATTAATTGTTTCTAATGTGTGTGTATAATATTAGGTCAGTCATTTTAAACACAAATGTGACACGATTTAACTGACTGGTAAATAAATGTTTGAACATGGTTTATCTCTAAACCATTACCAGTAAGCCACTTATTACTGCACTTAAGGTGCTTTTAAAGGGTTTGTTCAAATAAATTATCTAGCTGGATACAAACATAAAGCAATCTGGGCTTTACTTGTGGGAATAGTTCTCGCGTCATAGTATCTAAAAAAAATAGGAAATATAACGTGTGAGTGGATTTCGTTTATACAACAAAACGGAGGGGCGGGGCTTGTATGATTGATTGATTGGTTAATTCAGCGAATGATGAGATAGAGATTTAGAAAGGGTTGTGGCTTATTGGTCGATGGGCGGTTCTTGGTTTTCCAGCTCGAGTGCAGTCAGAGCCACACCACGCACGAGCTTGGATTCACATTTTTTCACGCCTGTGTGCACGGGATGCGTTATATTTTTAGTGTTTTTATGCTGCGAATATATTTTAGAGACGCATTACGGCGCATTTGAGCGGATTTTAATCCCGAAATCATTGGATAAACCGTCGACGGAGCGTATTCCCCCGTATTCTTCGATTTTAGGGGATTTGTTTTTGCTTTTTTTGGGAACCAAATACAAAAGGAAGCTTGTGTGATTGAAGACCGGATTCGCACTGCATTACAATCTGGAGTACAAAAAATAAAATCTTCAGCAATAAATCGGGACACCGGGTTATATCCATGCACATTTGATAAGAATATCAGTTATGTTAGCAGGAATTAATCCAGAGCAAAAAACGAGCCACAAAAACTGAACGGGTTTAAAGGAAGCGTCAATTGTTTTTACCATTTTGTTAGTTTCTATGTGTTTCCATCAGAAGAACTATGCATGGTTTATTGTGTTGTTTTATAAGAATGACCTGGATGTAGTCGGAGATCAGAAGTTTCTAAATTGCATTGAGAAAACTTTATAAACTGCACTTTTGTGCGTGCGTGCGCGCGTACGTAAGTTTCTGCGGGCTTTTTATTGGCCATTTTGTTTTACACACTCGGTGCACGCCTTTAGCTAAAATCGAAAAAATTGCAAGTTAAGTCAATGGGTTCTGCGTCCCGAAGACCTAGCTGACATATCTTCAGCATCATCAATTTTTTTCCTTTTTTACCTAAATTTTTATTTTTAAGACATGTTTTGGGGGATTCATCCTTCCATTATGAAGCTGGTATGGAGGAGTGTGACTGCTCTGTGGATACTACTGCTTACAGCACGGGCTGATGAGGGTATGTATACACACACACACACACCTGCATTAATTAGTTATTATTACACCTGTATTAATTAATTACTGTCAGTGTAAACCCTTCTCAATTAAGATTGCATATATTACTTTCAGCTACCGGTTGCTCCTCACCTCGTTTCGCATGCTTTCATTTGCTCCTTGGATTTGTTTTTAGTAACACGCTAGTTACAGTTTAGTTACAGTTACAATTTTTCAAAGGTTACTCACAAAAAGTAATTACACTGCTTGTGTGTTCAGTTAAGAATTACTGTACTATTTTACATATGAAGTGTAATGCAGTTGTTTCCATTTTACAGTATCTCTCATAATGTGTGTGTAAAAATACTAAGAATCATTAAAATTTCCCCGTAATATGTAATTTTTTTTCTTTTTCTTAGAAACTTAGAAGCTTTTCTTTCTAATTATGATTTTAAGATAAAACTTTTTTGTTTGCCTGAAGTTTGTGTGTGTTTATAAATAAGACTGCTAGAGAAGTTACCTAATGCAAAACTAATTGTTAAAATTCTTTCACTTTTTTACTACTTTTGGCAGTTTCACACGTTTACATCTTGGATAAACAAAGATAAACTTTGTTCAAAATATTTGCCAGACTACACGACTTCATGTGTTTATAGAAATTTAAATGTGTGTGTGTGTGAAAGAGATTTTGATTTAATCATTGCACAGCTTTCATTGTTCATTGTTTTCTTGTACGCTACAG
>JAOUQV010021270.1:0-18776 GCA_028565295.1 Aspidoras spilotus
GCTATGGCATCGTCTGTTGACCTGTTGGGACGATATGCAAACTGCAGAGGGTCCAGAGTAGGGGGTAGCAGGGTCTTATTACAAGCCTCTCGAAGCACTTGCTAATGATGGGTGTGAGTGCGACAGGGCAATAGTCATTGAGGCAGGACACATGATGGTGGTGGCCTTAAAGCACTTATAGCATTCTTTTACCCTAGAAACATTGCTAAGATTAGAAATATGCTGGTACTGAATTATACAGAAAAACTTGTCCATGCATTTGTTATCTCTAGGTTGGATAACTGTAATGCCCTGTTGTCTGGTTGTTTCAGTAGGTGCTACAAACTACAGTTAGTCCAGAATGCAGCAACCAGAATCCTTACTAGAACCCGGAAATATGAGCACATCACCCCTGTCTTATCCACACTACAATGGTTACCAGTCAAATTTCGTACTGAATATAAAATACCTTTGCTTGCTTACAAATCAGTTAACAGTCTTGCACCACAGAATCTTAGTAAACTTATAGTTTCTTATGATCCACCTCACCTACTTAAATAAAAAGATGCAGGCTATTTGCTAATACCTCGTATTATGAGGTCTACAGCAGGGGGCAGATCATTCTCTTATCCCACATTTATGGAATAGACTTTCAGTTAGCATTCAGGACTCACACAATCTCAGTCTTCAAGTCTAGGCTGAAAACTTATTTATTCAGTCAAGCACATGCTTCATAGTCCCCTATAGTTCAGGGCTCAGAGCTGGAGGGTTCATGGTCATAGAGTGTTTTGGTATGCTTGGATGCTGTTGCCCGGCCACTCTCACAAGATCACTCAGGTTTGTTAAAGGTGGAGAGGCTGGCTGCTTTATGTCCCAGGGCTCCATCATCTCTGTGTCACCTTCTGTTTCTACCCTATAGGTATGTTGCCATAGCGCTAATCTGCGTTTCTGCTTGCTTTCTGCACAACTTGTGTTTGAATTGTCCATTAGATAGTTGACTATGTCTAACTCTCTTTATTCTCTTTCCTTTCTTTATTTTCTACCTTTATTTTCTCTTTTCTACTCTCTCTTTTCTCCACTCTTTCGGACAAGCTACACCGAATACGGCGGAAGAACCAGTTATGGATTTATGCATATGGTATGTATGTTATATATATATTTGTATATATTATATATTATTGTTATATTAATAATATACTGTATATTATTGTTAGCTAAAGAAATATGTGTTATGTATGTTATTGTTATTCGGGTGTGGCGAATTTGGAAAATGTCTGTGTGGAGTTTGCATTTCATCCCCTTGTTTGCCCGGGTTTTCTCCAGGTACTCCAGTTTTCTCCCGCATTCCAAAGACATGCGTAATTAAAGTGGTCGATTGGGGTCTCAAAATTGCCCGTTAGTGTATGTAAATGTGTGTGTGTGAGTGTGTGTGCGTCCTATGATGGATTGGTGCTCTGTCTAGGGTTGTTCCTGCCCTGGGCACCGGCTTTCTTGTGGCCCTTACTAGGATTAATCAGGTACAGAAAATGAATGAATAGGCATCAACATCATAACATCAACATAAGGGCGGTAATAGTGGTGTAAGGGTTACCGCCAGGGGCTCACAACAAGGGTTATCACTGCTGCCTCACTATCCTTCTGAGAGCACTGTGAGTCCAACCATCAAGAAGCGATGATAGCGTATGACATAACAAAAAGTAAACAATGTTCACACACTAGTTGTTTAGATATCTCACTTTAGCCGTATAATTGTCAGTGAAGAAACTGACAAGTAAGAAACTAAAGGCCTCTCTCAAGACAACACTGAACAACAATGCATGGAAGCGTTGCAAGGAGAAGGCCACTTCTTTCCAAAAAGGACATTTATGATCATCTGCAGTTCGCAAAAAAGATCACATAGACAATAAAAAAATCTATTGGACGAACTTTGTGGATAAATGAGCACAAGATAAAACATTTTGTTTTAAATGAAAAGGTTTGGACCGATTTTGCTGCATCTGGGCCATGACGGCTTGCCATCATTGATGGAAGGATGAATTCTGAATTATATCAGATAATTCTAAACAATGACCCTAAGTACACAAGTCGTTCTATAAAAGAATGGTTAAAGAATAATAAAGTTAAATGTTTAGTTTCAGTTATTGCTGCACAGGAGCAAACACCAGACACCAAAAGCAAAGGTTCACATACGTTTGCCACTCACAAATATGTAATATTGGATAATTTACCTCAATAAATAAATGACCAAGACACCGACTGGCCTGTGACCCCTTGTGGATTAACAGGAAGATTATGGTTTTTTAATAGTCTGGGTGATTTTTTTTATTTGACAATGCAGTATACAATGTCCATTTTCCCAGTAACAAAAACCTAAAACCTGGATCGTCTGACCACAGGATACATGTGACTTTCATTTTCAGATGTTGAACTCACTGGCATTTTTACATTTCCTCTTTAAATAATACTCTTCCAGGTTATATTTCCTAAGTCAGTCTGAGACTGTGCAAAGTAACAATGATATTCCAAAGTACTCACAGAGAGAGAATAATATATTATACCTTGAAAGGCATCCTTTTCTAAATTGTGTATGATGTAAAAGAGGTCTGTTCAAACTTAGACCAGGAAAACATTTTTTAGAGAGACACAGAGTTACTGTTTGCATACACAGGTGGAAAAATAACATGGAAGAAAAGAGAGAATGAGAACTTTCAAAAGACTTACAGTAGACTTATATAAAAGATAGGTGTTACAAAACACATGTAAAGTGCATATAATTAAGCACCATTGAATATAACACCCTGACAGATCTGGATATGAATTCAATACACTTGTAGCACAGCATGTATCCACCTGCCACTGGTTACTATAATGGACTCATCAGGGGTTATGATCAGAATGTCCCATTGAACAAACCACCATATATTGGAGCAAGCTTGTTCCAGTCTGCCTAGCTTGGCCAAACCTAGGTTGAAAGATGGATGAAAGATTTTTGTTCTTTGGTTCCGCTTTGGAAGTAGTTCTCATTTCCTGGTGAGGGTGTCAGTTTCAGTGTGGGCTGTGGCTAAGTGCCCAATCCATTTACCCTCACAAAAAGCAGGAGCAGCTGCTCATGCTAGCTTATGGCCATCACCAGCATCTGCAGTGCTTTTTTACAGTAGGGCAGTGCCTGCTGGGTCCAGGCTGGATTTCCATGAGGGGATTAGATGACCCAAATGCTGGGGGAAATAATGAATTAGCATCTAGTTATGTTACAAATACAGTGAATAAGACATATTTTGTAGATGATCTGCCATTCAAAGAGGACAGCCTAAACCCAGGGAAGGTCTGCAGGCCATTATCAGAGAGCTTCTGTGAATGCAGGGAGGAGGTGTAGGGGGACAGGAGGTGGGAGAGATAAACTGGGGCCAGGCGATGAAGGGTTTTAAAAGTGAGAAACAGAATTTTGTAATGGATCTGCTTATTGACAGGGAGCCAGTGAAGTTGTTCCTGAACTGGGATGATGTGTTCATGTTTATGAGTAGATGTGAGGATTAGTTGCAGTGGATAGATTGTTTTGGTAGGAAGGCAGATTACAATAGTCCATCAGAGATATAACAAAGGCATGGACCAAAATCTCTGCTACCTGAGTTGAAAGCATGGGGTTAGAGATATTTATTTTTATGAATCCCGCATTAACGAATCAGAACAGAAATTATTTCAAAACAAACAACATATATTAACTTTCTATATCTAATAAATGTTTACTGTAAGACTTTATAGTGTTTTCTATTATTCAGAAAAATATTTATTACTGCCAGTACGATGGTAGTGGGCAGGGCTGTTGCCTCAAAGCAAGAAGACCAAGGATTGCTCCCCAGGTGCAGGAATCTGTTCTCCCCATGTTCCCACTGTTTTTTTATGTTCTCTGGTTTCCTCCTGCATTCCAAAGGCATGTGCATTAGGCTAATTGGTGCTCTGTCTAGGGTTGGTCCAGCCAGTTGATTATGTTTTTTAACCTGAACAGTGCTCTGTTATGTAAGATGTTATGTTCTGTACTGACATTCATACATTTTGTTGCTGGAAAACATATATAAATATAAAATCATTCTGGTTTTCATATCTGAAACTAAATTAGTACTAAAGAATATAGAATGCCTAAGACAAAACCGTACACAGTGAGTTTTTATTTCCGCATCATCTATCCCGATCGACCAGTTTCATAAGAGAGCGCAATAGGGCTCACTGGTTAGGTCGATAATACAGAGTATTTCAACTATTATGCCATATCCTGTGTTCCTCTACCATACATCACTTTAAAAATCATTATGCTTCTTAATACACCCCCTGTATGTGTAAAGTTGGCACTGTGTAACAGGCAGCTGGTATGTGTGGGTTTAGCATCACAGTGTGGAGTCTTTGTGTTAGAAAAGCATGCTGGGTATGAGAGATGCAGAAAAAGAACAGCACCATGAAACTGATCAGACCTAAGTAGGACCTTAGAGAATTGTTGATACCCCAAGCAGAGCCTAAAAGAAACCTGACAGTTTGCTTTTATTAGGTTTACCTGCTAAGATTGTAAAGATAAACCCTGAAAACAAACTGGAAACTATAAGCAGCTTAAAATGAAAAGATACATACTGTAAATACATACTGTACATACATACACAGAGGCATAACATTAATTCTTTTATAAAAGCCATCAAAATATGACACAGTAAAGGGCCTTAAAATATTTTTGACTATTATTAGAAATTCATCCATATCTTCAATTCCTTAGCAGCTTCTCTCAGCCTCTCGTCATTTAATATCATCATATCTACACCGTATATCATTCAGATCCAAAGAACCTTAGAGATAAAGCAATCCTTCTTCTTTCATGCTTTGTTGATGTTATAAAATGGGACAATGTGTTTGAGAGCCCCAGTGTCATGCCAACAGTTTTGGAATATTATGGCATGTGTGAAGGGTAAACACGCAAGACAATATAAAACAAACATTCACCAACATTATAGAAGATTTCATTTTTTTTATTCAATTCAATTCATTTTTTTATAAAGCGCTTTTAACAATAGACATTGTCCCAAAGCAGCTTTACAGAAAATGTTTTATCCCAGATGAATAACGGTGGTAAGGAAAAACCAGACTCATAGGAGAACCCATCGTCAATTAGGTGATGTGATGCAATCTGTAAACATCTAATAAATAATTCTACAACTAACAATAATATATAACATTAATATCATACAAATATATAAAAAAATAAAAAGAAATAAATAAAGGGAACTAATACTATCCTTATGGAGTCGGTTTCCTATTTGTGCAGACACATGCACATTTGTGGCCTGCTGGAGGTCATTTTTCAGGGCTCTGGCAGTGCTCCTCCTGTTCCTCATTGCACAAAGGCGAAGGTAGCGGTCCTGCTGCTGGGTTGTTGCCCCCCTACGGACTCCACATCTGCTGGGGTACTGGCCTGTCTACTGGTAGCGCCTCCAGACTCTGGACACTACGCTGACAAACACTTGCATTGATCCTGGATGAGCTGCACTACCTGAGCCACTTGTGTGTGTTGTACAGTCCGTATCATGCTACCACGAGTGTGAAAGCACCACCAACATTCAAAAGTGACCAAAACATCAGTCAGAAAGCATATGTACTGAGAAGTGGTCTGTGGTCCCCACCTGAAGAACCACTCCTTTATTGAGTGTGTCTTGCTAATTGCCAATAATTTCCACCTGTTTTCTATTCCATTTGCACAACAGCAAATAAAATTAATTGTCAATCAGTGTTGCTTCCTAAGTAGACAGTTTGATTTCACAGAAGTTTGATTTACTTGGAATTATATTGTGTTGTTTAAGTGTTCCCTTTATTTTTTGAGCAGTGTATATATATATATACATACCATATACATATTTCCCTAACTAACAATAATATATAACATTTACTATAATATCCGGCAGGCGCAGGGTCGCTGACATTTCCTGGTTACTCCGCCGTATTAGGTAAAGCTCATCAAAGAGAATAGAAAAGAGAAAAAGGATCTAACAAAAAGAGAATACCGACATCATCCGCGCCGGACTCGTTTAATGTCTTTTGATAGTGCAGAGTTTGCATAAAGCAACATACTATCATGTCGTACATTCAGCTTGTTCAGTGTGTGGAATTCTTTTAATTATTTCCTCTGTCATTAGTGAAAGTGAAACTAAAAGTGATACATTTTGCCACTATGTTTTGCACACAGCAGAATTGGTAGTCTGCATTTAACCCATCCGTGAAACACAAATACACACACACACAGGTGAAGTGAGCACACGTGCCCGGAGCAGCGAGCAACCAGCACAGCGCCCGGGGAGCAACTGGGGGTTAGATGACTTTGGCCATGACTTGCCGGTACTTGGACTCAAACCAGGGACCTTCCTTTCGCAAGGCTGGTTCCTTAACCACAAGCCTACGACTGCCCCATTATAATTATTAGTGATAATTATATCAGTATCAGAGGTGCGCATTTAGTAATTACTGTGGGTTAGTTAGAGTGATAGCAGTACTGTTACATTAAGAGAAAGTCTGGAAGCCTTAGGTGGTGATAGAAGTTCCCACTCTCCCACATTATTATGGTATAATTATACATTATACCAACGCTAATGCTGAGGCTCTCCTACGAGAGCACTACTTCTCTCCGATTCACGTGTACAACAAGTTTGCCCTCCTCAGTGAAACACCTGCCGAAAATTCTGAAAGAGCAATGGTTATAGGAGACTCTATAATAAAACATAGGAATGTAGCTAGGCCTTTAGGAGCACCAGCAGCATTATTACAGTGTTTACTGGGAGCCACGTGCAGGACATAGCACGTAATCTTAGGATCTTAGGCAAGCACAGGTTCTCTAATATAGTTTTTCATGTAGGAGCTAATGATATACGCCTTTAACAGTCAGAGGTTACCAAGAGTAATATTACAGAAGTGTGTAAATTAGCAAAGACAATGTCCGATGAAGTATTCTGATCTGGCCCCCTCCCAATGCGGTGTGATGATGCAGGCTTCATAGATAATTGGAGTAATTTTGAGGGTAGGACTGGTTCGTTAAGGTGCTGCTCTATCTTGCAGCATAGGACATACTTTTAAAACAGGGCTGGTTAAACCATGACAATACAAAGACAAGGCCAGGGAGCAGACAAACAGGATATTCTGACCGTGTGCTAGCTGCTTAGAGTTGTCTCCTAAGTTTCACCATATTGAGACAGTGTCTGTTCCCTGGGCTAAACCAAAATCTAAAATTTGAAGAAATATAGAAATATACAAAGAATTGATTCTAATAACTTAATAATAACAATAATAACATTTATAAAGTTATTATAACTAACAATAATATATAACAATTATAATACTAATAATCAATGTCATTGGCCAGTCGGAGGAAATCCGGCGGGCGCAGGGTCACTGATATTGTATTAGGTGTAGCTTATCGGAAATAATGGAGAAATAAAAAAAGGGAAAGAGAATAAAGACAGTTAGACACGATCAACTATCTAATGGACAAGTTGTGCAGAGAGCAAGTAAAAACTCCGGCAGACTAGCGCTATGGCAACATCACTACAGGGTAGAACCAGAAGGAGACACAGACATGAGGCAGCCCTAGGACATAAAGCAGCCAGCCACAGCACTGTCAACAAACCTGAGTGATCTCGTGAGAGCGGCCGGGAAACAGCATCCAAACATTCCAGTTTACCAAAACACCATGAACTATCCAGCTCTGAGCCCTGAACTATAGGGGACTACGAAGGATATGCTTGACTAATTAAATAAGTTTTCAGCCTAGACTTAAAGACTGAGATTATAACACTAACTGGACATTATTCTATAGATGTGGGGCTTGATAAGAGAATGATCTGCACCGTGCTGTAGTCCTCATAAAACGAGGTATTAGCAAATAGCCTGCACCTTTTGACTGAAGTGGGTGTGGTGGATCATAAGAAACTAGAAGTTTACTAAGACACTGTGGCACGGGACCGTTAACTGATTTGTAAGTAAGCAAAAGTATCTCATAATCAATGCAAAATGTAACTTAATTAAAATTTTCAACATCTATATTAGATCTCATACCCACAACTTTACTCAGAAATGTACTGCCGGAAATAATTTAACCTCTAATAAAAATTATCAATTCCTCTCTCAGTACTGGCTATGTCCCTAGATCATTAAAATTAGCAGTTATCAAACTTATGATTAAAAAACCTAACCTTGGCCCTTGCCAGCTGTCAAATTATATATAAATATCTAACCTTCCCTTCCTCTCCAAGATCCTAGAAAAGGTTGAAATGCAGCAGTTATGTTCATACCTGAATAAAATTTATATTTATACAAGATTTTACTCAGGATTTAGGCCCCATCATAGCACAGAGACAGCACTAGTTAAAGCTGTGAATGGATTGCTACTGGCCTCTGATCAGGGTTATATTTCCATGCTTATATTGCTCGACCTAAGTGCAGATTTTGACACAATCGATCATGCTATTCTTTTTCATAAGCTAAAAATGTTGTTGGAATTAAAGGAACAGCCCGGTCCTGGTTCAGGTCTTATTTGACTGACTGTTGTGAGTTTGTAGATGTAAATGGCCACTATTCTATACACAGAAGGGTAAAGTTTGGTGACCCACAAGGTTCTGTCTTAGGCCTGTTACTATTTTCACTATATATGCTACCTCTGGGTAATATTTTTCACAAGCATGTTATCAACTCTTACTGTTATGCTGATAATACGCACTTATATGTGTCAGCCAATTCTGAGGAAAGACACCATTTCACTCGAGTTGAGGAATGTGTAAAGGACATTAGACAATGTATCCTAAACAATTTTCTTTTACTTAATTCTGAAATACTTAGAACTGGTATTAGGACCATAGGTAGCTAGAAGTAAAGTGTATGCCATTTTATTATTTTTGGATAGTCTTTTAATTACACCATGTACATCTGTATAAGACCTTGGTGTGATTATTGATTCCAGACTTTCCTTTAAATCTCATGTAGATATTACCACCAGGATAGCATTCTTTCATCTTAAACATTGCTAAGGTCAGAAATATGCTGGCACTGAATGATGCAGAAAAACCTGTCCATACTTTTGTTACCTCTAGGTTGGATTACTGTAATGCCCTTTTGTCTTGTTGTTTCGGTAGGTGCATAAACTAACTGCAATTAGTTTAAATTTCAGCGGCCAAAAATCTTACTAGAACCAGAAAATATGAACATCCACACTGCACTGGCTACCAGTCAAATTTCGTATGGTCTATAAAATACTTTTGCTCGCTTATAATGCAGTAAATGGTACGTGCCAAAGGTACTTAGTGACTTTTAGTTTCTTATAATCCACTTTGATCAAAAAATGCAGGCTATTTTCTGATACCTCATACTATAAGGGCTACAGCAGGGAGCAGATCATTCTCATATAGAGCCCCACATCTATGAGAGTCTTTCAGTCAGTGTTCAGGACTCAGACATAATCTTAGTCTTCAAGTCTAGGCTGAAAACTTATTTATTTAGTCAAGCATATCCTTCATAGTCCCCATGGCTCAGAGCTGAAAGGTTTATTGTCATAGTGTTTTGGTAAACCGGCATGTTTGGATATTTTTTTGACGGTGGAGTGGCTGGCTATATTATATTATTATATTATTATAATATAATATTATATATTATATTATAGAAATAAATCAACTTTTTCATGATATTCTAATTTTATGACCAGCACCTGTACATTGGCCACAGTCTTACCCCTGAAAAAAGGTCAAAACCCGAAACAGGTTTTAGGATTCTGTGTTGTTAGTACCATGCCAAATAAACCAGATAATTCCTCACAGACTAAAAACACAGAAGATGAGGATATATATTTTTGCATATCATTCTGTCCAGTCCCCTACACCTGGGGCAGACATAGGCTTGCAGTTATGGAACTGGCCTTGTGACTGAAAGGTGCCTGGTTTGATTCCTGTTACAGCCAAGTCTAATTCAGGGGAAGTGTCCTTGGGCGTGGCCCCTAATCTCTGATTGTTCTTCAGGCGCTGAGGAGGCTATTCATCGATCCGGGCATGTGTATTCATTTCACCAATGTGTGTATATATATATGTTTCACTGCACGGATTGGTTAAATACAGAGGACCAATTCTGCTGTAGGCAAGCATAGTGGCAAATAGCCTAAAAGTTATTTTGGGATGCAGACACGACAATCCCCTATTTGTCAAAATAAAACAATTGATCATGTAGGACAAAGTTTAATGTATGTCCTGTTCTGAGAGAACACAGTTGTGTTAAACTTATAATAATATCTTGAAGATATTTTAGACCTTGTCAGGTGAACATCGAAATTAAGAGAAATATGACCACAATGGATTTAGCATCCAAACAGCCACAAATATCCACTGCCAAATTCCTAATTTCTGTGTACTGTTAGTATAGATTTTAAACTCTTGCCTATTTTTAGGCTGTTGCCATATTTGAATAACATTTTTGTACACATTTTATTCTGATAACAATAATAATATTAACATTGTGTTTGCAAAGATTAATTTTTCCTTCTTATGCACATTCCTGACCAGAGACTACAAGGCAATTATGTAAGTCACTCTGGAAATGTAAAAGGAAATGTCATACCATCGAGGGAAATAATGCAGTTATTTCCTTAAACACATAATCATTAACTTTGTTCATGTTTATGCATGTGCTTTAAATCTGTAAATCTGCCATCTGTAAACACTCCTTTTTTCAGATTGTTTAGTGTTTTCACCTGCACCTTTCCACCTGTTTCAAACTGTGCTAGTTTTGTATAGAGCCATTGATTTGGAAAATGCTTTTGTTCTGGCCATTGAATCTATTCTGCAAGAGGTTTTCAGTATATGCAGTAAATTCAGTAATGACTTTTACATTTACATCTGCCTAGCATCATAATTTTGGGTCCTATTTCTGTTCCTGACTCATGTTACAGCCTGTCTATTTTCTGCTTTGCCTAAAACATGCTGTAATTCTACACTGAGATAAGGAATATTGTACTTTTAGACTTCTGTGGAGATGTAGCAAGCAACTAGGTGGGCTTTGCAGCAAATATAATGAAAACACTTGGTGTTCTACCTTAAAGGCACCACTGGCAACATTATTTTCAAAAAAGACAACAGTTTTTAAATATTTAAAACATTCAAAACATTCATTCATTTATTCTTTCATTCATTTTCTTTCACTCAATCCACATTTGGGGTCGCAGGCCAGCCAATGTTGACCCGGCACCTCTGAGCGCAAGGGCGGGAACAAATCTAGACAGGGCACCAATTCATTGTAGGGCAGAAACACGCAGCCACACGCACACACACTCACACACACATTCACACACTAAGGGCCACTTTAGAGACACCAATTAACCTAGCATGTACTGTCTTTGGAATGCGGGAGGAAACCGGAGCACCCGTAAAAGACCCGTGCGAATAAGTGGAGAACATGCAAACTCCACACAGTAATTTCCTGAATCACCCTAACCGGGAAATAAACCCAGGTACTCCTAGCTGTGAGGTAACAGCATTACCGACTGTGCCTCCATGCCGCCTTCTGCCTGTATACAAATATTAAATAAATTTACTTCAGATTCCACAGGAATTTATAATATTTAAAAACACATGGATGCAACATATCCACAAATCTACTGGTACATTTTTACATTTGGATGCACACTGTAACTGAATGAATACACCAAATTATAATTAAGATGAAGCCCCACTGTTGCACCATATTTATTTACAGTGATAAACAGATTTTCACTTATTCAACATAATGTGCTGCATTTATTTCGCAAAATTCAGCTCCCAGGATTGAGCAAGTATGGACAATGCTACCATGTGCCTATCACTAAACAATTACATAGCACAGGGAAGACTTGCTGACACAGAACTGTAAAAGCTCCTTTTCACTTACATTTGTACTTACTTGTATATATGTTTATTTATGAAGAATTACCAATTTGACCTGCAGTTTGCATTCTGAGCACATTATCTCTCTTTATGATCCTTTGTATATTGACCTTGCTTTCATTTTATGTTTACTCTTGTTCTTTACTCTTTGTATTTGATGGCTGTTATCTTTATTGCACGGGCTTCTGACCTTTGGGTGTTTACTCACTCTGCTGTCTGGAAGCTCTTTTTCATTTACATGGCGCCGGACGATTAATCAGTGCTGTTCGATCTCCATAAGCTCCATAAGCTGGTCTGGACTCAAAGAACCCGTTAGTAAGCACATATAGTTTTGGTATGTTTTTTCCATTGTGAGACTTTGTGAGAAGGTACTTAAAGGCAGTTAGATATCAAATTATTTTATTCATATTTAAGGGGGCTTGATTTTTTTTCAGGAAAAACATTAACTTTGTGGCACTTGTGGAGCTAAGTAGCAGACCTTATAATAGCAAAATAAACATGTATTATGACACAGTAAATTTTTTTCTGCAGGAAACCGATTATTCCCTGCAAGTAGCATGTAGATTAATACCATTAGTAAATACAAATGGCTTTGGCCACAGTTAAGATAAAATATAAAATACATTTGAACCAACATATGAATACATACAATATGTTTTGTTCTGATTCCTCAACTGACCTTATCTTTAAAGAAAGTAGACCCTCTGGTGTTAATGCTTACCCTGTATTAACAGACTACTCATGTCCATGTTCTTTAAACAATCATGCAGGATCAGAGTAAATCAACTGTACATCACTGTATATAACATTCAGTTCAGCTGAATTACATCTCATAACAGCATTACTGTTTCCATTACAGGTAAATTCTACTGTTTATTTTATTTTTATAACTAATAAAAAGGTCTTTGCGGTGTCTTATTTCAAAAAATGTTCTCATATCACTCATTGAATATTCGACATAAAAGAGAAACAAGTCCAAAACACATTCAATATTAATAGACTTGTTTGTACATTTTAATTGTTTTTTATTTAAAAAATTTTGTTGAGCAAAACTTTTATATTTGACGTTGAAGACTTTATGAAATATCGTTGAAATATTTTATTAGCAAATTATTCATTTAAAAACTATTAAACTGCCAAACAGCTAATACCTGTAGAAATGGTTACACGTTCTTATGTATCATTGGCTCCTTATTTGTGTGGGCCCTACAATGGAGTAAAGCCGTGTCTAGTCTTGATCCTTCCCTTGCACCCAAAGTTGCTGGATGGGCACTGGCTAGCCCTTAACCCCATGTGGATTTATGTCAATTTATGATTGCAGTCATTCTATATAAGAGACACAGCCGTCTGCCTTTTAACCTTCCAGATTCTATCGCTGCAACTGCTCTTGCACTACTTATACTGGATTTGTATCTTTGTTGCTGTGAGGTTAGTCTACACAAATCTGAAAATAGCTTCACGATACAGAGATGCTTAATTTATATTTGATTATTAACTGGCCATCACTCCCACATTTCCTATGAATTGGAATTTCATTGTACTCTTGCTTAATTTAAACTAACGGGAATGCCTATACACACATCCCTGTAGAGACCTTTGCCTTCCACAACTGAGTGCATTATTACTGATTGCTCTTCATTTTGGTACTCCTCAGTGATTCTTAAATAAATGGCCATTTCCACTAGCTTCCTAGTATCATACAATGTACATGTACCTTACATTTTACACTGCAATTTTACTCAAAAAAATTACTCAAAAAAATTGTCTTATGATCCAGTACTCGCTGTTCCAAATGGCAGACTTCCAAATGGCAATGGCTAAATGTTTTCAAGCCTGTACTTGTAATCTGTAATTGGTATTCTTCTTTTACAGGTCATATTTCAGACGATCACAGACTCTGTGAGACAAAATACTCTGGTTATACTTTAAATGTATGGATGAGCCCATACACTGAGAGGTTTCTGTCTTCTAATGAGCCTCAGAGTTTTCTAAAATAAAGCAGTTTGATTTTTAATAAGTGCTAGTTATCTGAATGCAAGTTAATATGAAAACCACCTTACACATGTTCATATGCCTAACTTGCTTCTCATTACCAGTACTTGTTCATAGCAAATAACAGTAACATAAGTGTGCACCTTTCATTTTGCTCATGATCACTGTCTACAACAATCCCTCTGTACTGTAAAATAAAGAGCACGTTTGACCAGGAACTGCCCATAGCACATATGTCATGGATCAGCAGTGGACACACTGGCCCATTCCTAAAGGGTTTATTGTTTCCTGGAAACCAGGACCTGCTCTGACATTAGCACCAGTTGGTCGAAATGCGGTATCGTCATGTGTGCTGTCTGTTTTACAGTTCTGACTCTGCCTACTTTATTGACAACACTCTCAGATCAGCTTTTGATAAAACACACAAACCATGTATACATGAGCGTCTGACTTGGTTATGCATTGTGACACTAATGAACATCACATTTAACCTGTGAAAAGTAAATAGCTTATACACTCAGGTTTCTTATTTCTCAGGGTATATCAATTTATTTATTTGCACCCTGGTACAGAAAAAACATGGAAAGATACATAAAAAGGAAAACAAATAAGGTACCAGAAAGAAAACTAATATTTTAGGGTTCAAACAAACAATCATGACTGGAACGAGTATGAGGGAAGCTGTACAACCTTTTTTTGTGTAGTCACACCCAACACCACTTATGATGCTTTTTAGAAATGTGTTAGTTTATACTCTGTGCATTACATACATCTATGTACATTTTTTAGTGTGGTGTGTAAAGGTTTATATGAGAGATATGAGATCTGATTGCCCACTCCAAGTGCGACTCTTGCATTTCAATGACTCTGGTAGTTTATTAGCATCTAATTTTACCACTTGTGAAAGTGTGAATTCTAAAATACCATGATGACATTTTGAAATCGAGGAAGTCATGGCAACAACAATCATGAGTATTGAAATGGCTTGTTACCAAACTTAATTTTAAATAGAATTTAAGGGTATTTAACGTCAGGTTTCCTGAGCAAGGATCAGGAAAGTTGAGTCTCTGTTTAGATGTGCAGCCTTGGCCACGACATAAATGTATGACTCCAAAAGTGAGGGTATACATACACAAAAGTAACTCAAAGCAGGGAGAAATAAAAAGTGCCCCTGAACAAGGCATATCAAGACCCCTCCCAGATGCTTCCTTATGGGCTATCCACTGCTTTGAATATTTTTGTGTGCTTATTGCCCCCCTAGTGCTGGATGAGGTTATCTAGGGCCCAGACCATGAAGTGCAATCAATTAGGAAAAAACTCTAGGGTTTGTTATACTCTAAAGGAACCATAGAGGTTTATTTATAATTTGTGTATAGGCATTCACATAAGAAATCTTGTATTTAATAATCCTTATCATTTCTGAAACATACTATCAGTTATATCTTGTAAAAAGCCTCTCTTTTTATGGAGTTCCAACCCCAAAAATTTTACTTAGTCATTTAATTAATTATTATTTTTCTCAGTGGAACAAATATAGCATTGTTCCTATATGACCCGCAAGTGTTCATGATTACCTGTTTGTCCTTTGTCTGTTTGTGCTTCTCTACTAAATATATTAACTTTTATAGAAGCTAGGCAAAATAACTCCACAAGTGCTCAATTGCCCACCTGCCAACTCTAAGTGCAATGGCAGAAACAACCCTAAACAGGTTGCCAATTCATCATAGTTTACACCCACACACAGTCACACAAAGGGCCACTTTAGAGACACCAATTCACACAGGGAGAACATGAAATCTCTATACAGAAATTTCCCAGGTCAGCACACCCAGGGATCAAACCTTCTTACTTCGAGGCAACAACACTACCGCTGTGCCAGCGTAGTGACATTTTTGTAACCTATATTAAGGGTATAGCTGTGTTTCCATTACAGTTTTGAGCAAAAATGCTTTAATACTTCGGCTTTTTTGATAAAGTACAAATGTGACTTTAAGGTGTTTCCTATGACTGCCATTTAACGGTGTTTTATCGCAAGACTTAAAAGAATGATGAAGTGATGTCAATATAATGTTGAGAATGAGGATTATGAGTAATCATGAGTATTTATGTAATTCACAAAAACATGGGTGTATTTCTTGTATACTTTATAGTAAATGCAAAGTCCAATTAGCATCTAAAGTAAATGTGCATGCAAACTTGTAAATCTATATCAGATAATATGTTAATGGTTTATTTCAGAGATTATGTTGCGTGTGTGCACGTGGATTTGTTTGACAGAACTCACAGTGCATGCTCCATCATGTTGGTCTTCGAGAAAAGTGACTTTGCTCAGTGCCTTGTCGTTCTTCAGCCAGTAATCACATGTCTCTAACACACTGTTGCTGCATAATACCTGAAAAACACAAAAACAACAGTGCATTTCACCTCAGTGCAAATATACTAGATATATTAATATCTTACAGAGAACATAGACAAATGTGCACACACATGTATATTTAAAATGCTTTAATACTTTGTGCCATACTTTCAACTGAGAAGCTATTCTGTATTTCTTGAATGTTATATTTCTTGAATTTGGATATTTTCTGTTGTTCAGGACATTGTCTTTAAACACTTGTGATGGTTGTGCTTGAAAATCCCAGTACATCAGCAGATTATGAAATAACCAGACCAGCCTGTCTGACACCAACAACATGCCACATTCAAAGTCAATTAAATCACCTATCTTCCCCATTTATATGCTCGATTTGTACTTCAGCAAGTTGTCTTGACATGTGATTGGCTCATTGGATATTTGTGTTAACAAGCAATTGAACCTAATAGTGGCCGGTGAGTGTCTGGGTATGTGTGTGCGTGTTTGTGTGTGTTACAGTAAGTGTATAAACTCTTCAAAAATGTTGGTAATTACGCAATCAATTACGCAACCAACCTGTGTGTGTATGTGTGCGTGTATGCATTTTTGCTTTTTTGTCATAACCTTTAAAGTTGATTTATTAAATACTCTGCAAGCTTAATCTCTTGCAGTCTGCTTATATAGCATATAAGCACACATACATTAACATCGACTCCCTAGGGTGTATATGTGTGTGTGTGTGTGAAATGACAATAAAATTGAAATACACAGAGAGGTGTAAAACTAATTCCTTGTAAAAAATTGATGTGATAAAAACACTGTAAGGCCACAATATATGGAAATCATCCAACTAGACACTTGCTCAATGTACACACAAACACATTTCATCAAGGAAGCACACGTTCACACATATTACAATAACAATGCACATGAGTAAGTGGAAGTGAAGATTGGGAAATGAGTGGAATTATACATAATAGTATTTGACTTCAAACCAGTGGCATATTACCTTGTTATACAGCATGGCATTACACATCCTCTCAAGCAGAATACCTTTAGTATATTCTACAACTGCTATAATTAGGGCTGTCAATCCATAAATATATAATTCAAATGATTTATATGTAAAAGACTGTATGGAAATTATACAAAAATGCAATCCATTTATTTGATCAGTAGATTTACTTCGTTTGTGTCTGAGCACCTGTTGTGGAGTAGATTTATTAGACTGGTTACTCATGGTAGCATCAGTGTTTAAACAGCCTGTTGCAACTTTGTGCTAAGGTCATATTTTATGCTTGATCAACTCAAACATTTTATGCAAATTTAATACACCTCTGATAGAGACCTAATGGGTATTGGCTGGTTTGTATGTATGTCATAAACATGTCATTCCCCATCTTTATAGTTTATGAGACGTACATCCTGGCGCATGTCCAATAAGCTGTTACAATAAAATACATATGAAATGTGTTTATGGGATCACCTGGTGATCTTGTGAACTTATTTTAGGCAACAAAAATGCGGTGGGAGCACTAGACACCCACTGATAGCCCACTAGACTACGGCAGCACTAACATGCATGTCAGCGGCTTTCTTTATGAGGTAAAAATAAAAGAGAAAGGAAAATAATAATAAATATAATTAACTGAAAATAAAGGCGCCAGTGCATGTAATGTGCAGCTTCAAGCGCGTAAGGTGGCAGCAGGAAACATTGAAAATAAAACAACAAATTAAACAAAACAGAGACAGAGAGATAAGTGCTTCTGAGCAATATGCGTCCCAGAAGCGGGCAGCACGAGCAGCAGCGCGCTGGTTTTTAGCATGTGACGCAGCTGGCTTTGGAACACTGCACACAAAGAAATAGAGGTACACTGAGAGGGATTCAGGAATAAAAGAAGAAAAAGAGGAGATAAAATAATCACACCAACTCAAACACTTTCTCTGTCTCAGATTACATCCGTACCATTACCCCACTATTCATATAAGTGTACCCTCGGCCCTAACATCATCGGCGCTGTGTCTGGTGGCCGGAAGTAGTATCTGACCTCTTAAAAATTATATGATATTTCACTCCTATTGGGATGCAGTGCAATTCGAAACCTTTCGAAGTGAAAGGTAAGTTTATTTTAATCACAAAACCCAAAAACCTTAGACAAAAAACACACTAAACAGTCTGTGGGGGAATATTGTGAAGATAGTGGCAGGTAAGGAAAAGGATGAGGTGGCTGCTGGTTCCGGTGTATATATATCCTTTTTAAAAAAATAAGAAAAATAATAATTAATTACACTACATCAACAAACTTACATGCACACATTAACATTCAATAATAAACGCACCTCTAAATTCCACACCCCACTCCCAATATATAGGCACGCCAATAAGGATTGAGAATGGGATTCAGGTGCGCGTGGAACGGCAGTGGAAAGAGTAAAAGGCTTTAGATGCCTTGGAGTGGATGAGCTACACCGAATACGGCGGAGTAACCAGGAGATGTCGGCAACCCTGCGCCCGCTGGATTCCCTCTGACTGC
>JAOUQV010021450.1:0-18770 GCA_028565295.1 Aspidoras spilotus
TGGTCACAGATGCGCCAGCAAGACGTGCACCAACAATTTGTCCTCTTATGAACTCTGGTATGTCACCCATAATGTTGAGTGCATTGCAGTATTTTGAGCCAAACTATGCTATTACCCTGCTAATTGAAGCTTCACACTTTGCTCTTATGAAATCCATGAAAACCTCCCACACTATAATGACAGGGGTTTCAGTTTCATTGTCTAACCCCTGTATCATGCATGTCTTTGGACTGTGGGGGGGAAACTGGAGCACCCGGAGAAACCCACCTAAACAAAGAGGGAACATAACTCCACACAGAAATTTCCCAGGTTGTCCAACCCGGTGATCAAACCGGACCATATTGCTGTGAAGGCAATGTGCTACCCACTGCACCACTGTGCCAGCCCTATATTTAAGCTGGTTTTTACCTCCCACATTTGTCACATAGTAATAAAAATAAACATACATATCTATGATGACACTTGTTCTAATTCTAACACAATACTTTATTTTCTTCCTCTCGTTTATCTCTCTCCTGCTCTCTAGGCAGGATTTGTAGGTTGTATCAGAGATCTGAAGTTGAGCGAGTTGGTGTTAAGACCCACCCGCAGTGTAGGGGTGGTGCCGTGTTACCAGGCCCCCCTCCAACCAGGAGTATATTTCTCCATCAACGGAGGACACATTGCTATTGGTAAACAAGCTTTATATCTTCTTTATAAAAAGACAGCATATTATGCTCCTTAATTATATAAAGTTTTCAGTTTCCATCAAATACAGACTTGCATCATCTGACTGTAACAACAGTAGTGTTTTAATGCCATGCTACTTTGTGGTAGATGAGCCACTGGCACTGGGTCACGATCTGGAGTTGGAGTTAGAGGTTCGGCCTGTAGCAGACTCCGGGCTTCTACTCCACGCTGGAGTCAGGAAGAGTCAGCAGCTCAGCATCTACCTCAACCAGGGAGAGGTGAGCACACTGGCCCGGCATGGCAGCCCTACATTTGTCCACTGCATATGCAGTTGTTACATTGTTGAACTGAATGATGACCTGGTGTTCTCTGAGCAGGTGTCTGTGTTAATGAACAGTGGCAGTGGAGTGTTTACAGTCTCTCTTAAACCAGAAGTTTCACTGTGTGATGGAGAATGGCATAGTATATTTGGTAAGTAATACACAAAGATAGTAACATATATAGATAAAGATAGTGCTTTGAACGAAAATGGTGAAATGGCAACCTCAAATATTAACAAAACAGCCCTGATCATTCATAGATAAATTTTATTGGGTTTCTTGAAAAGCACTTACCATGTATGGATAGATAAATTAATTAATAGTGCTATTAATTAAGTAATTAATTAATTATGTTCTGTCCTTCGTATCACCATACACTATATAAATGAATATTTTACTAAAAATATGGCATTATTAAATCTATTTAAAATGGAAGCAAATAGTTTGTAACGCCCTTTACCTGGATTGATGTCACACTTATTCTCATGTGATGTAAATGAGAACCCCTGCCCTTAAAATTTTGATTGGATACGTCACTAGCACAGCCACTATTGCTGCTTGATTCACTCAAATCAGGCACCTGCCCTATGAAACCCTAAAGAGACTGCACTGCTTTGCATTCTAAATGACCTCATTTTGTTTGCTGACAAAGGTCCGGTCTCTATATCACTACTTCTCGACCTCACTTTTTTTTATGTCGCTTGTGACAAAAAAATCACAATATTCTTGGTCTTTCTGGCCTTTCCAATATCATGGTTTAAGTCATACCTCTCAGACGGGCATCAATTTGTCCAGCTAGGGTGCCATGCCTCAAAAAATGCATCCATACGTCCATCCGGACATGCCCTGGTTTTTCTTTCCCACCTGCTGACCCCCTACACTTCCCTACACTCTTAGGTCCTCTGATGCTGGCCTGTAGGCTATAACTGTCTTCCTTGGGTGGCAAATCATTTAGTGTGGCTGCCCCAACTCTGTGGAACTCTCTTCCATCTTCTCTTTTCTCTGTCTCTTCTCTTCCTTAATTCAAATCTCTTTTGAAAACACATCTCTTTAATGAACTCTGTTTTTTGTATCTTTTTGAATTGGTTTATGTATTTATTTATTTTTATTTTTTGATGTGCAGCATCCGTGGGCACATTGAAAGGTGCTATATAAATCAAATTTATTATTATAATTATAATTATTATTTTTTATGTTAGCCACACCCAAATAATCTACCTTCCTTAGGCCCATTAAGTGACATTTCATGTCAAACGCTTTCATCGCCCCGCCATGGTTGAGGCATGGATGAGTCAGCATTCTCCAATTCCTCATGTTTTGTGTTGTGTGTAGCAGTCTGGCCCAATCTAAATCCTGATGTTGTCCATCCAGGTTATTCTCAGTATTATTTGACACTTTCTTTCATGCTATAATGTTGGGGCCTTATCACATGACCATAATTCCATAGCTTTTGATGTGGTGTTTCTTGTATTTTAACATATTGTTCCTCCTCATAATTTCTGACTGATTGTTTACTAGTTTTGCAGTTTTCCAAAAAAATAGATAATTAATTTCTAAAATTCCATTCAAAAAGTTAAACTTTCATTGATTATAGATTCAGGGCCCACGATTAAAATGTTTTCAAGTATTTAGTTGTTTATTTTTACATAATTTGTTCTTACAGCTCATAAAACCCACGAAAACAGGATTTCAAAAAATTATAAAAACATAATAGAAGGACAAAGCGTGGGAGTAGAAGATGCTACAGCAAAAGAGATAACCGTGGCCTTCAGCGGATTATCAAAAAGAGAAGATTCAAGAATCTGGCAGAGAGCCAGAAAGAGTGTAATAACGCAGGAGTCATAGCTTCAACAACTACCACATTCAGACGCATCTGGGAGATGGGCTACAACTGTCTGGCTCCTCAGGTCAAGCCAATGTAGGAAGCGTCTTAACTTGGCCAAGGAGAAGAAGGTCTGAACTGTTTGCCAGTGGTCCCGGATCCTCTTTTCCGATGAAAGTAAAGTGTGCCTTTAATTCGGGAATCAAGTTCCAAGAGTTTGGAGGGAAGATGGGTGAGAAACAGAACCCAAAATGCTTGAGGTCTAGTGGGAAATATCCATAGTTAGTTATGATTTGGGATGCAATGTCCGATGCAGGTGTTGGTAAACTCTGCTTTTTTAAATCTAAGGTCACCGCAACATTCTGCCAGAATGTTTTAGAGGACTTCATGATTCATTCTGCTAAGCATCTGTATGGAGATGCAGATTTCATCTTCCAGCAGGACCTGGCCCCTGCCTATGCTGCCAGAAGCACCAAAGCCTGGTTTGATGCCCATGCCATAGTACCATGTACCATGATATTATAGTACCATGGTGCACTACCTGGACACTACAGAGGCTTCACAAGTATTCCAACTTTTGCAGGATGGCAAATAAATAAATGGCTTGTTGTGATTCTCTGTACAGTCATAGGAGTATGAAGACATGTACTCTACAGACAGTTACTCTGGACAAGCTGGAAAAGACCATAGAAAAACCTTAGAAGGAGCGCTACAAAATTATCTACAGCAGACCAATGCAGCAGACCAGGCTTCACAAGTGTGGCCTGAGTGCCCAAAGTCCTGTAGTGAGCCCAGTGCCCGTCTCACCATCTTCTCATTAGGTGCATGCCCCAACATTGTCAGGCATTTATAAAAGCATGTGGAGGACATACTGTACAAACTCTTACTGGACAGGGTTGCCATTCTATAAAAAAGACATAAAGAGGACAGAAGTCCAGTGAGATTTATTTTTACAACAGTGGCACAAAATACAAAAAAGTCAGTCAGTGATGAACTTGGTGAGGAACGCGGCACGTGAGGGACAAGGATACGTGGGCTGCTGGATCCGATATGCCAGTCAGTGTACTCAACACAAAAAATGTTAAATAATAATAGGTGTAGAACAGCCAGCCAAACAAACACGCACAACAAACGCACACATTGAACGCACACATACACAACGAACGTGTACCGGATCCTGATTCCTCCTCTAATTTATCTGACCAATTAGGTGAAAATAGTATTCATGTGCGCGTCATTTACAGATTCGCTACAAAGTGCGCATCCGGGGAGACCACGTCTATGAGACACACACCGCTGTGCCGACAGGAAATAGACATACATTCACAGACAAACATGGTAAATCACAACCCCGAGCACAACCCCAGGGAGGATCTTAATCCCTGTTATGCCGCTACTGCTAAGGCACGAACTACTGAGTACCATTTTGAGTTGCTAAAATGGAATTTTTGCTAAATAAACTAGACTGCTTCATCATTATTTATATTTTACTGGGTGTCGAACCCTCTGTAGGGTGATGACTTATATTTACATCAAATAAGTTTGATTTTTACTTTTACCCATTGAGATCTGATTCTGATTTCAGTCTTACGGTAATCTTTTGAGCAGTACAGTATACTGTATAGTAACCTGGATAGCTCAGAGCACGTCAGGAGCATTAGTAACTGAGGCTTCAACTTCCCAGGGCTGCAACAGCTGACAAGATATTTGAATGCTTGGTCATCCGATGCTTATCTTATAAAACATCGCAAAGCGATGTCGACATATGACATGATATACATTTATAAATACAGTTATAAATGCTGTATTTGTATTTTTTTAGTCGAGAAGAAGAGAAATGTTATCCAGATACGCGTGGACGCAGCAAGTGAACATGGATTCGGTCCAAAACAGAGCAGATCCCATGGAGCCAATGTCACTGTCTACTTGGGCAACGTGCCAGGTATGTCACCTTTTCCTGTGTTTCAGATTCAGAAAGCCGAGAAAAGTCTCCAGTAGTGTTTATTGCTTAGTGGGAAGTTATATATATATACATACACTGTTGCATAAAAGTTTGTGAAACCCACAGTATTTTCTATATTTTTGTAAAAATACAGCCTAAAAGTAGATAAGAGAAAACAGTTAAACAAATGAGATAAAAATATTATACTTGTTCATTTATTTATTGAGGAAAATTATCCAATATTACATATGTATGAATGGCAAATGTATGTGAACCTATAGGATTATCTATTAATTTGAAGGTGAACTTCAGGTGTGAGAGGGCACACTGTTTTATTTAAAGAACAGTGATCTATCAAAGTCTGATCTTCACAACATGTTTGTGAAAGTGAATCATGGTACAAACAAATGAGATTTCTGAAGACCTCTGAAAAAAAGTTGTTGATTTTCCTCAGGCTGGAAATGTTTACAAAAACATTTCGTTTGTTCTCCGCCAATCCACAGTCAGATAGATTGTGTACACATGTAGGAAATACAAGACCATTGTTACCTTCCCCAGGAGTGGTCAACCAACATAGATCACTCCAAGTGTAAGGCATGTAATAGTTGACAAGACCCCAGGGTAACTTCTAAACAACTTAAGGCCTCCCTATAATTGGCTAATGTTAATTATCTCATGATGTCCACCATCAGAAGAACACTGAACAAAAATGGTGTACATGGTAGGGTTATAAGGAGAAAGCCACTGTTCTCTAAAAGTTGGCTACTGGAAGAATGTTTTGTGGATGGATAAGACTAAAATAGTTATTGTTTTAAATGAAAAGTGTTATGTTTGGAGAAAGGAAAACACTGAATTCCAGCATAAGAACCTTATCCCATATGTGAAACATAGTGGTGGTAGTACCATGGTTCTTTTGCTGCATTTGCGCCAGGAACGGCTTGTCATCACTGATAGAACAATGAATTGTGAATGATATCAGAACATTCTAAAGGAAAATGTCACTACATCTGTCCATAAACTGAAGCTCAGTATAATGTGGCTCATGCAGCAAGACAATGACCCTAAGTACAACAAGTCATTCTACTAAAGAATTATTACAGTAGAATAAAGTCAACGTTTTGGAATGGACAAGTCAAAGTCCTGAAACGAGCAATTAATTTGATGAAACCCACCAAGAAGTTAAGCTGTTCTGTATGTAGGAACGGGCTAAAATTCCTCCAAGCTGGTGTGAAGTTGATCAAATGTTACCCAGATCACACAGATACTGAAACCCAAAGTTCACATACTATTGCCACTCACAAATATTTAATATTTTCCTCAATATATAAATAAAAAAGTATAATAGTATTATATTGTTTGTTGAACTGGTTTCTCTTTATCTACTTTTAGGACTTGTGTGAAAATATTATTATATTGTTTGTCCTATTTTCTGGACTAGAAAACGCCGTGCGGGTTTGACTGCCGCTCCTCATTTGGATATTTTCTTTACTTATTCTCTCACTTTACTTTCTTCATTTTCTCTGCTTTTTTGTGGCTGTGGTTAGTGATGGAGGATTCAGTCGATTGTTGCCGACCTGTGTTTTATTTCCAGTTTACAGCTACATTTATCACAGAGTTGTGGATTGGAATATGGCTGTTTACGGCATGGGATGTGGACTTTGACTCTGTTTGCTCTGTGATCGGTATATACTGTATGTCGGCTCAGGACGTGATTGTTGTAAATGTATGAATTTTTAGTTGTTTCTGTTTTGCTCTTGAGTGGCTTTCGACTATTTACCAACCTGGTACTTCCTGATATCAGAGGACAGGGCATGGGGAGCTGATTCACCCTGCCCTTATTGTTGACATGCCTTCACCCCACCCATCTTTGTAAAGCTTCCTGGGGTTTCTTGAAAAGCGCTTTAAAATGTGAATGTTGTTTTTTATTTTTATTATTATTATTTTAATTTTATTCATTTTTTATTATTAATTATTAATTTTATTTAGTATTATTACTATTATTACTCTTATATACTGTATATGACTATTTTGTATGGAGTCATGGAAATATATTCCCAGTTCATTCCATTTCACATTCAGATTGTGAAGTTTGGTTGATATTTTTTTCCCTGTATTAGGCCATATTATGCTGTGACATTCCTCTATAATATGGTGCTAATATATACTCTAATAAACTAATAATGTGTCTTGTGTATTTTAACAGATACAGTGGAAGTTCCTGCTATTCCATCCCCTCTCGCTTCATACCACGGGTGTGTAAGGAAAACCGTGGTGAATGGTCGCGTTGCCAGACTTTCTAAGCCTCTTGCCGTATCTGGAGCTGTGGCCACTCAGGGATGCCCTGCCATGTAGACCACAGCCTCTGCCTTTAAATATAAAATATATAAATGACCAAATGTGCAGGTGGTGGGTTTACCCAAGTGATAGCATTTAAAACATATAATTATATTCTTTTGTTAAGCAAATGTATATGTTTAACTGGTTAGTCTGGAAAATATTTTTTTGCACAAATGTGTGAAGCCACATGAGTGCTAGTACAAATGTACCAGTACTGTATCATCTATATAAAAATTTAAGGCATTACCAGTATGAACCATTACTAATGCAGCAATACGCATGTGCACTAATGTCATACTGAGACAGAATATTTTTCCTTTATGTTCTGCTGAATGAAACTGTAGCTGTGTTGCCAGTAGAGGTAAAAATGCTGCTCAGAATCCCCAAATCGTTTATTGTCACGTCACATCAACACAGGTGTGAAAGGTGAGTAAAATGCTTGGGTGCTCAATCCCTCACAGTTGTACTACACAGAATATATACATTAAATAAAGACAAAATTTAGCACCATTATATACACTGGAATCTATTTCTGTTCAGCAGTCTGACGGCTTGGGAAAAAAGCTGTCTTTAAACCGACTGTTTCGAGTCCTGATACTCCTATACCTTTTGCCGCTCGGCAGCTGTGAATACAAGCAGTGATTTGGGTGTGTGGAGTCCTTTATAATCCTCATGAGGAAGTCAGCGGCTGGTGTAAATGTCTTGGAGGTTTGGCATTTGGTCCCTGGTGATGCGCTGGGCAGCTCGTACGACCCTCTGCAGGGCTTTCCATTCCAGAGAGGTACAGGCGGTGACAAGGCCTGTCAGTATACTTTCCACAGTGCACGTGTAAAATGTCCTGAGGATACGGATACTCACGCCAAACTTCTTGAGCTGTCTGAGGAAAAAAAGCATTGCCAGGCTTTCTTTACAGTCCAAGTTGTGTATTTTGTTTAAGTGAGATCCTCAGTTATATGGACTCTGAGGAACTTGAAACTACTGACTCGGTTGATTGTGATGGGGGTGTACATCGTCTCCTGCTTCCTGAAGTCTACGATCAGCTCCTTGGTCTTAATGACGTTCAGCTAATTGTAGAATTCAGAAAGCAAGAGACATTGTATGCCCCCATCACCATCAACACAGTGGGTCACAGTGGAGTGTCAGCAGTTTAAAGTTCCTCGGGGTCCATATAACTAAGGATCTCACTTAGACAGAATGCACAACCCGGATTGTAACAAAACAACGGCTCTTTTTCTAATACAAGTACTGTAATACCCCTCTGTTTTTCTGCGTCCACTGCTTCCGAGGGTATACCGTACAGGTTCATGAGAGGATCAAACTACCCAGATGCCAGTACACTGCTGAACATACAGTACTAAAGTTTTTAAACAGGGTTGTGTGTGTGTGATATACTGTGGCTTAACTTATATAAAAAAATTACCAGCCTATTACAAGAACATTATAATTCATTCATTTAAATTATTTACTTCCGTTTAAACCACAAGGGATCATGGGTCAGCCGGTTTCTAGTGTGTGCCCTACAATCGATTTAACCCCTGTCTCAGGTTGTTCCCGCTCTTGTGGGGTGGGCAGTATCCAGTGACCCCATGTGGATTAAGCGGAAAAGAAAATGAATGAATGTGTCAATGAAATATAGCTGTTTAAGAATTGTGAAATGAGTTGTAGTACAATCTCTGTCACGTGTAGCTATAGCACAGACATAAAGGCTCCCGGAGACATAAAGGAACCAGCCACACCATTATCAACAAACTTAATTGAAGGTGTGAGCATGGGGGAACAGCAGCCATACAAGCATCAAATGAAATACAGGAGTCAACAATCACACCAAGAGTGTCTGAAATAAATAAGTTATTACAAAAAGCTTAATTATAGCAGCCTGTGGCCCAAGAACAATTAATTATGTTTTGGTGGTACGGTGGTATGGTGGCACAGTGGATAGTGCTGTGGCCTCACAGCAAGAAGGACCTGGGTTTGATCCCCGGGTGGGTAAACTCCAGATACTCCAGTTTCCTCCCACAGTTCAAAGACATGAACACTAGGTAAATTGGAAATGCTAAATTCAGTCGTCATTTGTGTATAGATATGTGACTGTGCATAAGATGAAACCTGCATATGAGTAAGACCTGTGTATTATCTGCTGATACCAGGGAGTAACAGTTGTCAAGTAGTCAAAAACTTTTACTCAATGTCATCTTCATCGTATCCAGATCTGACATAAGCACTGGTGGTGATTCCTCTGTGTACATAGCAAACAGACTGTATTTACTCCATGTGTAGAGTTCTAAATAGCCATATCCAGAGAACAGAGAGCATGGTTTTTTTGAAAACCAGACAATAATCTCAAGTATCCGTCACCAGCCACATTTGAAAGACTAAAAAAAACAACAATAATAAATAAATAAAACAAGTATGATATACTGTAAACTTCTACAACATTCTTCATAAACGTCTTCAGCACCAGTGGGCATTTTTAATGTCAGGAACAAGGTCATACTCAAATGCAAGTTACTTAGCGTGTATGTCTTTGGACTGTGGCAGAAAAATTTTAAGGTCACTCCTTCCAGAAGGCCACAGCACTGCACTATCCACTGCGCCACCTTGTATTGTTAATAGTAAGAAAAATTATTTATGTCTTTGACACTATTAATTAACGATCTCCGGGTGGGTTGACTTGGGAAATTTCTGTGTGGAGTTACATGTTCTTCCCGTGTTTGCGCAGGTTTTCTCCGGTTTCCTCCCGCATTCCAAAGACATGCAATGGTTAATTGGTGTTACTAAATTGCCCGTTGTGTGAATGTGTGTGTTATTGTGTGTGTGCCCTATGATAGATTGGCACTCTGTCTAGGGTTGTTCCTGCCCTTGTGCCCAGAGTTGCCAGGTGGGCACCGGCTTCCCCTTGACCATAAAATGAGAATTAAGCAGCTATAGAAAATAAATGAATTAATGATCTTGTTTTAATTATTGAATTATTGATAATTATTGAAATCATCAACACTATAAACTACTATGCACATGAGCTATATTAGCCTTTTTCTTTCCTAAATAGGAATCTAGGATTATTTTTACCTAATCAATTAAACTGGAGATACTGTATCTTTGTCCACATGAGTTATGCCTCCCCCACCGCAAGAGCTTCCAGCCTTAATTAGACTAATTAGGACAACAGCACTCCATTTTGATTTTTTTTACGGATCAGTTTGGGACAGTTTTTGGGACAAGTGGAGCTACTCCGGAGTAGGATAGAGCCTAAAATTGAAAGAATCTGGAGGACTGAGGTGTGATCCGGGACATACAGGAAGTGAGGAGGAGGGAGGAAGTGAAATTGAGGTTGACGAGCTGGATGATGATGAATGGAAAATAGTGAGTAGGAAAAGTAAGAAAAGGAAGCAAAGAGAATCCGATGGAGAAAAAGGAAAGGAAGATCAAAGATCTGAGTTAAAATTATTCTAAAATTACTATCGCCAAGTCTAAAAGCTGGTAGGTGAAGTTTGTTAAAACCTTAAAAGATGGGAACCTACTAATTATATGTAGAGACAGAGATCAGCTTCCACTACTTGGAAAGAAGGTTAAGCTAAAAATATGGAAAGAAAGAAGGCAGGCGATAGGTGTAATATCAGGAGTGTCTACAGATTTTTCAGATGTGCAAATTAGGCTAAATATAGGGGTGTAATAGAAACAAGAGTTAAATGTTTAACAATTACAAGAGGTGGCATTAGAGGGCTTAGCATGTGAGTGTTTTTGAACCCTAGATGAGGATAAACTACCAGAAAAAGTCAGAATTGGGTATGTCAGCTATGTAGTCAGTCCTTATATTCCACCTCCAACAATATGCTTTAAGCAATAGGTAAAACATCTGGAGCAAGCAAATGGTACATGGACCACATGAGTGTGTAGAGAGGCTGTTAAAATAGAAATAAAGCCCTCAAGACTATTAAAACTAATCATTTTTTGATAACCTAATAGTATGTAAAAGAGCACAAGCTAAAGTGATCAGAAAAATGGGTGGCAAAAGAAGCAGTGACTAGTAGAGGAAAAAGCTGAGATGCTTACAAAAGCTTTTGTAAGGGTACACAACTCACAAACAAGGCATTAAAATACCTCACGAAATATGCTACAAAATGATCAAAGAATTATCATTCATTTCTTTTCTATACCGGCTTAATCCTAGTTTTAGGGTCACAGGGAACCTACCCGGAAACTCTGGGCACAAGGGCAGGAACAACCCTTTACAGGGCTTAAAGCATAGAACTATTGAAGTTAGGATGGGGAGGATACATCAAACATATACAGAATAGAAAATAGTACCCTTGAAGGAGGTGTATGCAGTCCAACCTTTTTTGATATTATGATTAATGACGTCTTAGATGGAGTGAATCAAAGGAAAAGTAAAACACTATATGCGGATGATGGAGCATTATGGGTAAGGGAACATAATATAGAAAACTTACAGCACATGTTGCAATAAACCAGGTTGAAAAATGGTCCTTTGTATTTTACCTTTCAGTTAAAAAAAATACAGACCATATGCTTTTCTAAGAAAAGGGTTAGACAAACTCTGGCAGGTCAATGGGTTTAGATACCTAGAGATGTGGCTTGATTCTATGCTTATGTTTCATGTTCATCTTCAGAAAATGATAGACAAATGTAAAAAAGCCATGAATCTGTTAAAATGTCTTTCAAGGAATAGCTTTGTTCAGTGATTGACTATGGGTGCATTGTGTATAAATTAGAAGCAAAACCTATAGTAGCTGAACTGGAAAAGGTGCAACCTTTCGAACTTCCCCAAACCCTTCACTGCAAGTATTAGTAGGAGATATGACTCTAAATCTCAGGAGGATCAAATTCTCTGTAGCCTACTGGGTAAGCACACAAAGGGCATGGAAAAACACACTCTTCAAAACAGCTGTTAGAGAAATTCTGGGAGTATGGGTACACTATGAACCAGAGTTTAGGATAGAAGTGTAATAATGGGGCAGAAGGAATTAGATCTATCCTTTGCAGCAAAACCACTAACATAAGCACCACCCTGGCTTTTCTGCTATTCTGAAGTCAATCTAGAAATAAAATATAATCAAGTTGTTTAATCAATGTTAAACAGTATATAGATGTAATGTATGACGAAGAAATACAAATATTTAATATCTAAAGATGCATCTAAAGCAGGTAAAATGGGTTGCTGTAAATTTTCCTAAATATAACATCATAATACAAAAGAGAACCTCAAATCACCTCTCAATTTTCTCTGCAGAGATGATGGCCAATATATTATTGCTACAATGGGTATAAGAAGTTCTGTTCAGACTCCATGTGTACTTGAACCACAAAAACCATAATTCCTTGCAGCAGGATGGGGGAAGGGCTTAGAGTTTAGGGGGTCATAGGCAGCTATTTTGGCATGGATTGTATTGACATGTTTATGCACAACTGTGCTATTCTTCGATGTGTGTTTGTATAAAATTTTCCATCCCATTACCAATCCAACTAGCCCCTTTTCATTCATTCATTCATTCATCCATTTATGTCATTCTGTTCTTTATGTCATATGAGAGATTGAATAAACTGCAGCAATGGCAGTCAGTTCTTTATCCTGAGTTTTAATGGACCCAAGAACCCAACAAAACTTTACATGGTGCTGAAACCCGGGATTGGCAGTTATGATGGATAAGGATCAGAAGAACTGATCTACATGACAGAGTAAGCCTCCAGGCTATCTTCAGCAATATTACGTGGAGTCATTGGGCTCTGAAAACACAGGACTTCTGCAACACCAATACAAGGCCTTCAACCATTCATCCTCGTCCTAGAAAAACTGTTTTTTGTGAATCCTCATTCATTACAACAACAATTGGACATCAAGGAACTACAGGAAGAGGTACACAGTCTAAAAGAGTCTTAATAAAACGTCTTGTATATTGAATAGGATCCCTGAATGTTTCATCCCAAACAAGTACATAACCTGTGAAATCTGTATGTACACCAGATGATGTACAGAATAAGTCAAGTTAAAAAAGTAACTGTACAGACAATCTGAGAAAGCGGACAAGATGGCAAAAGAAGCTCTGAAAAAATGAACAAATAGAAGTGCAGCTCCCACTTAGTAAACCAGAAATTAAAAAAATAAACTAATAACATATTTACAAAGTCTGGCAGAATAAATGGGATCAGGAGGACATGTACCATATTCAACAATTGGTAGCAGGCAGGAAAATGAGTTCACTTACAAGGCAGGAAGAAACATGGCCTACCAGGCTAAGAATAGGGCATATAGGACTGAATAGGAAAACATGAAACTGAAACATGAAACTGTTGTGCCCATAATGGAACGATGAAGAAACAGTAAAGCATGTACTTCTGCATGCAGGCAATATGCTAAAAAAGAGAAAGTTCTAAGAAGGTAACAAAGAACTTGGCAACACTGAAAAACTTTAGAAGTTTAGTAGGAACAGAGTCCATGGTAAAGGATGTCATATTTTTTGTGATCACACCACAGTCCAGTAGATGGTGATAATGCACTAAGATAAAAAAAGCCAATAAAAGCCACAGAAGAAGAGTTTTTTGCAGGTTAAGACAGACATTCTACCTCATGTTTGTGTCCTCATTGTGCAATGCTTTATGAACTTTGCTATTCTTGATTAACTTTGTTGTGCTTATGACCTTGACACCTTTGTTCTCCCTGGGTTTTGACCTAACATATGGTTGAGGACCAGGATCTGCTCAAAAAGCATAATGTGCTAGAAGAGCCAGATATGGTCAAGAAGTAAGGTAAATTATATGGTCACGAAATGGTAAACATGCATGATGTGTTAAAGGAGAAGAACATATTCAGGAAGTGTGGCGGTTTAGACAAGTGTGGTGTGTGAGAGAAGCAGGATGTTGTAGACAAGAAGGATGAGGCCAAGAAGCATGGTTTATTATACAGGGTGGACCATTTATATAAATACATAAGGAATCATTTACTGCTAATAAACACTGCATAAGTTATTGTTTATGGCTCATTTCTGGCACTGTCTTTGATTATTCCGAATGTCTGAGAAAGCACTTTGTAAGATGTTGTGGATAAAAGTGTCTGCAGCATTGATGCAGTACTATTAAAGTAAAGATATTCATCCTATCATTACTGACAACTGTGCGTTAAGAGAGTATTTATACGGTCCAGTCTATAAAATGTTAATTAATTATGAACACACACACGCACGCACGCACACACACACACACACGCACACACAGTGAAACGCTCACTTTATTAGGAACTCGCATCGACTCGCAATCTGGCGCACAGGAATAAAACACTCACTACATCAGGAACGCACACTGGCGCTCTTTTATGTAATTATAATTTTAAATATTTAATCTATATAACTATAATCAGTGTATTCTGACAGGAGTAAAAGATATTTAGCCGGAAACGCGGTTGCATCGGGGCGCAACTACGCAGTTTCTGCATGAACTGCACCTTATATTTTATTAACAAACCAGCCTCGAGTAGATCATTACCAGGTTTTCCCGCAGCTTAGTCTCTCCCTAACATTAAGAGAACCCAGGAGGGGGCCTACGTAGGGTGCGTAGTAAGCGAATAAGGGCGGTCGGTCCGGCTCTGCACACAGTGTGGGCAGAGAGTTAAATTGGAGCTGTCCATGGTTTGACGTTCCACTCAGAGAGAGAGAGAGAGAGAGAGGGAGATAGAGAGAGAGAAAGAGAGTTCCAGATATAAAGGCACGGAATAACAGGTGCGGAAGAGTTTAATGCAGAAAAAAGGCGGAGAGCAGGACATTTTTACACTGACAGTAGCGTCGAATAAAAACCGGATTTTCTTTTGTTCCTTACATTCTCATACTAAAACATGGAAGCCTAATGCGTCGCCAGCGCTCGATCCCAAAGCTCATGGGTTAACAGGTAGGCTATACATCTCACCCACCCATTTAACACCTGTTTATAGAGGAGACACTTAGTTGACAACAATACAGATTTTTATGTGGTGTCCGCGTAGCCCTTCTTATATAACATATGCGTTCGGCCTTTCAGACATGTCAGATAGCAGCAGCTTGGACAAGTTAAATGTAGGCTCGTAGATCGAAGATGTTGGGAAGTTCCTATCGCTCCAAGCAATGTCAGGTGAGACATATGACATTCTCCATCTCTCCTCCTCCGCGAGAAATTGTCTGCTGGAAATGTATGAAACGCCAACATGTTCTACCATTACCTGCATTTAACTAAAATATTCTCGCTTATAGTTTCCTTTGTGTTACCCATCCTGCAACTTAACAGGGCGTATGGTGTTGCATGGGATTGAATTATGCTTTTGATGTTCATCTTTTTGCTATTATTATGTGTCAGTAGTGCCAGTGCAGTGCATTCATCTGCCTGTGCCCATTTATGCTGGTCAGTTCAGAATTCCTCCATTTTGTCTCTCGAGTTTAGACAACGGGAAAAATGCCACTTCTTCAGAACTTTACACAAACGCTGCCCGTGTAACTATGGAGTAGGGTAAGCATATGTTTTATAGGCGTGTCTATTGCTGCACTAATAGGCTATATGTTACTTTTATAAAATATTATTATTAATAAATTAAAGGAATCAAAGGATACGACAAGAAAGAGAAATTGCTATAACTTTTTTTAATTGTTATAAACTACTCTTTCATTGTGAGCTCCAAACAAAACGTCCTCACAAAACCTAAGATGTCAAAAAACGGTCCTCACAACTATATAAAGTCACACACTCACACACGCACGCACGCACACACACACGCACGCGCACACACACACGCACAAAGCATAACTGGCCAATAAGAAGAGCTGACTGCCCTTTTGAACAGCCAATCGGAGTTATTATGGGTGGGCGGTTAACGTAAGTGAACCTATCAGCGACGCTGGCTGTTCTAGCCAATATTCAATTGGGAGAAAGGAGAATTTTTTGAGAATTATGTCTTTTAAGTCTTTAAAATTTTCCGGTCAAAGCAGCATAAATATCACCTCACAACATGGCACGGTTACACTCATATATTAAACTCACAGATTAATTAAAACATCATATACACATTAATTCATTTTCTATGCTTGCTTAATCCTAGTTTTAGGGTCACCGGGAAGCCAGTGCCAACAGGGAACTCTGGCCTCAGGAGCTGGAACAACCCTAGACAGGGTGCCAATCCATTATCCGTCACCACACACAATCACACAGAAATTCACAGACTAATGGAGAATTGACCTATCTGCATGTCTTTGAAATGCCTGAGGAAACCGGACTACTTGAAGAAAACCCGCAAACACAGGGAGAATGTGCAAACTCCACACAAAAATTTCTCCCCACCCACACGAGGCATGAACCCGGGATCTTCTTGCTGTGAGGCCACAGCAGAAGCCACCATGACCCCCATCATATACAAACCCAATTCCAAAAAACTTGATACAAAGTACAAATTGTAAATAAAAACAGAATGCAATGAAATTTCCATATTTTACTCAGAATAGAAAATAGATGACATATCAAATGTTTAAACTGAGAAAATGTATCATTCAAAGAGAAAAATGAGGTGATTTTAAATGGCGTAACAATGAAACATCTCAAAAAAGTTGGGACAAGGCTATGTTTACCGCTGTGAGACTGTGAGGACTGAGGAGACTGAGGTAAGCTAAGGGATAGAAATGTTAACTCATTCTTGTCTAGTGTAGGCTTGTAGTTGCTCAACGGTTTTAGGTCTTTTTTGTCGTATCTTCCTTTCCAAATGTTTTCTATGGCTGAAAGATCTGGCCAGTTCAGTACCCGGACCCTTCTTCTACGCAGCCATGAAGCTGTAATTGATGCAGTATGTGGTTTGGCATTGTCATGTTGGAAAATGCAAGGTTTTTTTTGAAAGAGACGTTGTTTGGATGGAAGCATATGTTGCTCTAGAACCTGGATATACCTTTCAGCATTTATGGTGTCCTTCCAGGTGTGTAAGCTGCCCATGCTACCCGCACTAATGCAACCTAATACCAGGCTTTTAAACTAAGCACTGATAACAACTTGGGTCATCCTTCTCCTCTTTAGTCAGAATGACATGGCGCCCCGATAAAGAATATACTATTTTCATTCGTCTGACCACAGAACAGTTTCCCAGAGAAGACGTCTGCGCTTCTAGATCTTGTTAAAATACGGATTCCTCTTTGAACTAACGAGAACTGGCAATTTTCCTGAGCCCATTTTGTGATTTCCAATACAAAAGCATGCCAGTATGTGAGGGCCTTAAGATCACTGGCTCCCAGAATAGTTTTCCGTCCTTGACCTTTATACACAGAGATTCTTCCAGATACTCTGAATGATATTATGCACTGTAGATGATGATATGTTCAAACTCTTTGCAATTTTACATTGTCAAACTAATTTCTGATATTACTCCACTATTGGTTGGCGCATTAATTAAGCGGGATTGGTTATTCTCCTCCTATTTTTACTTCTGAGAGTTGTCTTAAAATAATAAGGATGTTTACCACTTTTTTTCATAGATTTTCTACTGCAAAATTTTATTTCTGTAATTTTCAGATTCAGTTATATAGTGTATAGTTATACAAAGAACAAAGTAATTAATTAACACTAAGAACCACCCCCATGCCCACTTAATTCAAAGAACTTCGTCTTCTAATTTAGCTACTACTGGCACATACAATACGCATATGAAAGTATAAAGCCCAAAGTCATTAATACACTGGATTAAGACACTGTACACATTCAATTTGTTACAATTGAGTTTTATTTGCAATATGATTTTTTAAAAAGGAACATTGTCACAGGGCAGCTTTACAGAAATGTATACAGGTTATAAATATGAGATTTAATAAGGTGAATTTTTTCTCAATGAGTAAGCCAGATGGCAATAGTGACAATTACTCCCTGAAATGATACGAGGAATTAGACTCAGAAGGAAAGCCCATCCTCATTTGGCTTCTAACAGATTACCAACCCGAAAACAGTTTGTGATTAAGTGTGCAGAATTTACCATCAGGGTGGATCAGGCGGGTTTTGGAGACGAGGTTGACTCAGCACTCAGTGGTAGTTTGGTTATGTTAAGTTAACGTTATGTAAGTAAGGTATGTTAACAGTATGTTAGTAAGGTACATTAATGTTATGCTAGTAAGGTACTTAAACTTTATGTTAGTAAGGTACGTTAACGTTATATGTTTGTAAGGTACGTTAACAGAATCTTAGTAAGGTACATTGACATTGTTAGTAAGGTAGTTAACATTATGTTACTAAAGTATGTTTACATTATGTTAGTAAAGGTACATTAACGTTATGTTAGTAAGGTATGTTAACCTTATTTTAGTAAGGTATGTTAATGTTATGCTAGTAAGGTACATTACCATTCTGTTAGCAAGGTATGTTTATGTTATGTTAGTAAGGTAAATTAATGGTATGTTAGTAAGTTACGTTAAGGTTATGTTAGTAAGTTACATTAAGGTTATGTTAGTAAGGTACGTTAACCTTATATTAGTAAGGTACGTTAACATTACGTTAGTAAGCATAAGTTAATATTATGTTAGTAAGGTAGTTACAGGGGTTTTAGACCACAATAATTTATTAGTATAGTGTAGGGCCTCCTTTTGCGGCCAATACAGCGTCGATTCGTCTTGGGAATGACACATACAAGTCTTGTACAGTGGTCAGAGGGATTTTAAGCCATTCTTCTTGCAGGATAGTGGCC
>JAOUQV010022233.1:0-18741 GCA_028565295.1 Aspidoras spilotus
AGTGGCTAAGAAGTACGTTAGACTGGTGCAGGACATGTATGAGAACAGCATGACAGTAGTGAGATGTGCCATAGGAGTGATAGGTAGCTTTAAGATAAATGTGGGACTGCATCAAGGATCAACTTTGAGCCTCTTTTTGTTTGCTCTTTTACAATCTTTTACAATCAAACCCACCTGCCCACCTGCAACACTATTGCAACCCTCAGCCTGCAGCAGTGCTGGTCACTGCAGGATGTACAGTCTCCAATAAGCTTGTCGGCTCTAAAATTTCCTGTTAGACGGCTGCGCTGACTTTGGTCTTAATGTAACACAGTGGACCTACACTAGCAGATGACATGATTCACCAAACCAGCACTTATTGTGAAAACCTCACACTCGACCTCACGCAGCTTGGATTGTGGGCCTCTCCACTCTTCCTCCAGACTTTGGGTTGATTTCCAAATGAAATGCAAAATTTACTTTAATCTGACAACAACAAATTTGACCAATGAGCAACAGTTCAGTTCTTCTTTTTCTCTAAGACACTTCTGGCGTTGTCTCTTGGTCATGAGTGGAAACATAGATTGCATTGCGACAGTTGTAGCCCATGTCCTGGATACGTCTGTGTGTAGTGGCTCTTGAAGCACTGACTCCAGCAGCAGTCCACTCTTTGTGAATCCCCCCCCCCCCCATTAATGAAATTAATAAACACTTCAAATAGATCGCTGTGTTTGTAATGAATCTATATAATGTATGCATTTTACTTTTTGTATTGAAATAATGAAATAAATGAACTTTTTGATGATATTCTAATTTGAGATGCATCTGTATGTGTGTGTGTGTGTGTGTGTGTCAGCCAATCATTCAGGCTGCCCCACATTACTGTTCCTTATTCCTCCCCCTCTTCAATTGAGCACATGGTGCTAACATAGTGGCAGAAGTACAAAGCACAATGCTGATGACAGTTTGAGCCCAGCACTTGCTTTTGAATTACCCCATTCCTGTTTACACTCGTTTCCTAAATGCATGAAATATCCTTTGTTTGAGTTTCGGCTTTAATTGACAGCTTGTCTTTTTCTCTTTCCAAGGATGCTAACTTGTAGCTCATCGAGTTAGCACACCTGTCCCTAGCACTTGGATGTTCTTGACAGGGGTTTAAATCTGGTCAGGGATATAAACAAAACTGTCCTAAATTTTCCTTAATTTATTTTGTGTCTGGGGAGTAGCCCCCCCAGCTATTGTTGCAATTGGGTCCTATACCCCGTCTCATAACAGTAAAATATTTATTCTGTCACTTTGTCTTATAACATTGCTGATATATATATATTTGTATAATGGTTTTAAGTCTTTGTTTAATTCGAATGTGTGCTTTCCAAAATTAGACTGCGGTTTAGATCCCATCAGGACGCATTTTAATGAGTTTTCCAGGTTTAAACTTTCTAAGTCAAAAATAGACAGATATTAAACATTTAATACAATATTCTAACATTTTTGTATTTAAGTTAATATCTCCTATTTACACATTTTCAGTCATGTAAAAAAATTAGGACACCCCATTAAATATTCAGTTCTCTATTAAGAAATGTTTTATGATATTGATATTAACAAAAGATATTAACAAAAATGCATATTCTAACTTATGAAAAAGTTAAGACGTTCTACACCTAACATCTAGTGTTGCCCCTTGGCTGAAATACCTTCAGTAAAGAAAGTTTGCCCCAGAATTGTTTCAGCAAGGCACCTGTGTTATAGATGGACGCATACTCATATTGCCTCTTATACTTATTGTATTGGTGCTATTAGGATGTATAATGAGTATGGATTGCAACACTGGATTGTTTCTGGTCATTTCATTTAATTTATATCAATCGCTTCTGCATTCATGGAAATTACCATGGTGCAACCTATACGTACCTGCAACACATTCCAAAAATTGAGGGGAGGTAATGGCTAAAATAAATATATAAATAATTGTTATTTTAACAAAGGACTCAGACAATCTCATGCATGACAAATGCATAATAAAATTATTCAAATATTTTAAAAAGCAGTTTTCCTCTCACTACAATGCCTAATAATATTAAATGATTCAATTAATCTGAAGGAATTTTAGTGCATAAACGACAAAGGTGTAAATCATTAATGTCATGTCATAAACCATCATCGTTTTTTTGCCTCATGCTTCTTTATCTCTCAAAGCTTTCACTGGAAATCCACTTCATGCATTTTTGCCGTTCTTCGGTATTGTCTCCTTAGCAGCTTTCATCATGACATTCTTAATTTCCCGCCATAATTCTTATCGTGTTTGTAGCCTGTTAAGTCTTTACAACTTTTAAAATCTTTTGGAAACCTTTAATTCAAATTGCTGCTTGAACTTGTAATTTCTGAGTTATTTGAGGTCCAGTTGAAATGGGTTCTTCACTTCTTTCCGTTTGAACATCATCTTTATTGTCAACAAAAGGAGATTGTGATCAGAGTTACAGTCTGCACTGAGGTATGTGCATGCATTACTGGTTGACTGCTTGTTGATAAGAATGTAGTCAATCTGAGCACTGGTCCTATGATTTGGTCTCACACATGTGTATCAGTGCTGGTTGTGGAGGTAGGCTAGTGTGTTGTTGATAAAAAATGTTCAGCACACAAGTCAACATAACAATATTTCAAAAGCACTTAATTTTCTCCTGCATATTACACAACTGTAATGACAAGTAAGTTCTGCTTGGGATCCTCTGCAAGTACTTTTAGTACTTGAATCCTTGAACAGAATCCTTTAGAACTGATTTGGTCAGTAGAACAGATTTGTCTAAACACAGATGAGGTTTTCACTGTTTTTTTGTCTCAAATGACTTTGGTCCAGAGAACTTGCTTGTGATTCTGCAGAAAATACAGTATAATAATACAGTATAATTGCATAATACGGTTTTAGGTTGCAGTTTTCATGATGCAGTGTATTATGTAACAATGATTTGCTAATATTATATTATAGAAGGCAGTGTTTATCACGATAACATAAGATTCTAGAGCAATACTGCTTGATGTACTCACATTCAGACGACCCGGTACATTTCTGTGTGCAGTTCTCCCAGAGTTTGCACGGGTTTTGAAGTAGATGGAGTAGTGCTCTGTTTAGGGTTGTTCCTGAGTTCCGCACAAAGTTGCAGGGTGGGCACTGGCTGACCTGCGACCCGTGTGGATCAAGACTTATGTTCCATGGTGGTTTTCTTTATTCATACATTTATGTCATATAAGGTTGCAAATTAATGTGATCCCCCTTTAGATCAAAACAGCTTTATTTTATTTGCATTGCAGGGTTTAACCACCGATGCAAGTGACATTGAAATAACTTTCTAAACAAAATATATCACTAAAATATATTAAGTGTTAGACCTAATTGTATTTATAATATAGTATGTGCTCACATACTGCTATATACTGCTCATATATACTACAATTTTAAATTTGTATAGTATTCACATTTCCTTTTTTAATTCTTACAGGATTCAAACAATTAAGTAATATTCTACAAAATACAAAGCAGCATCCACTTGGCCCACAAGATACTGGAACCATTATGGCTACTAAAGGGTAAGCAACACTTACTGTGGAATTTTGTAAAAGCACCTATGGCAGGAGAGGCAAGAGAGTAGAGGTATCTGCTCAGTTCCATTGCATGGTCAGGTCCCTTGGTAAAAGGTTTGCTATTAAAATTCAGCAGTCATCCAGCCAATAGCTACTATGTAATTCAAGGCCCTGCAGAGCAACATATAGGTGATAGGTGAGCTTGTGGTTACTGTTCATATGCATAACTTCATGGGCAAGCCTAAAATTCATGAAGGAGATTTCCTGATAGCCTGGTTGTATTCATCCAACCTCTGTGCTGGTGTTTCAGGGAAGGTGCATGACCACCATTATGGCAACCATACAGTGCTATTCCCACTGCTGTGGGCTGGTAAGGTGTCTGTGAAAATCACCATGGTGCACCCGAGTGAGGCAATAGTTGTGCTTAAGCTATTGTAGGAGGAGCAACCTGACAGAGATATAAAAAGCCTGTTCCGCTCTGGAAAACTGTCGGAGACCACATTCTGTGATTTGTGCCTGCTGATAAACCAGCAATAATTCTGCAACTGAACAGGCCCCTTTGACTGGTGAGCTATAAACTCCAAAAGTTAGGCTGTGACACACAAATAAATCATGGTAAAGGGGGATATGCAAAGAACCACATTACCAGTTATGAAGCACAGTTGTTCTAGGGGTGAGGTGGTAGATTTGCTTTATTATACTTATAGTTTAAATAGATATCTTCTTATTCTTTTGGCCTCTCCCTTTTATCAGGGGTCGCCACAGCGTGTCAATCTTTTCCAACTCACTCTGCATCTTCTAGTTTCAAACCAACTACCTGTATATCTACATTGACCACATCTATAAATCTCCGCTTTAGTCTTCTTCTCTGCCTCCTGTCTGGCAGCTCCATTTCTAATATCCTCCTACCAATATATCCATATATCCCTCCTCTGCACATGTCCAAACCATCTCAATCTGCCCTCTCTAAATTTGTTTCCCAATTTTCCAACCTGTGCTGTCCCTCTGATGTTCTCATTCCTTATCCTGTCCATCCTGATCACTCCTAATGAGAACCTCAACATCTTAAGCTCTGCCACCTCCAGCTCTGCTGCCTGCATCTTATTCAGTGCCACTGTCTCCAAACCATACAACAAGGCTGGTCTCTCTACTCTCTTATAAACCTTTCCTTTCACTTTTGCTGCAACCCTTTTGTCACACATCACTCCTGACACTTTTCTCCATCCACTCTATCATGCCTGTACTCTCTTTTTAACTTCTTTTCCACACTTCCCATCTGCTTGGGCAGTTGATCCCTGGTATCTGAATTTCTGCACATTTGTGACCACTTCTCTCTGTAGCCTGACAGTTCTACCTTCCTCCCTCTCATTCACACACGTATTCTGTCTTACAAATGTTGATATTCATTCCCCTCCTTTCCAGAGCATATCTCCACCTCTTCAAGTTCTCTTCTAGCTGTTCCCCTCTCTCACTACAGATAACAATGTCATCTGCAAACATCATAGTCCACGTTGATTCCTTTCTGACCTTTGACTGCTTTTCCTTCTACATCCTTTTCAAATATTTCCTTACTTAATCCTTGCTAATCTTTACTATATCTATTCCACTATTTCTATTCCTTCTACTATTCTTTCCCTGTCATTCTCTCCTAATTCATCAGCTCCTCAAAATACTCCTTCCATCTTTCCCTCACCCTCTCCTCACCTGCCAGTACAAATCCATTTCTATCCATGATCACCCTGACATGTTGCACATCTTTTCCCGCTCTATTTTTCTGTCTCGCAAGGCGATACAACTCCTTCTCTCCTTCCTTACTGTCTAACATCTCGTACAACTCATCATAGGCCTTTGCTACCTTGATTTAATATCAACATTAGGACTAAATATAGACAATATAATTACACTTCCACAGTCTGATCTTAATTCAGACCATTATCTTATCTCATTTAAAATTACTCTGAACCAAAATAGTTGCATTTCAGATAATTTTGTTAGTAAACCCCCAAATTTATCAACTTTATTTTTATCGCCTTCCAACCTCTCCGAGCTTAATCAAGCATCTGAGCACCTAGAGTCAATATTTTGTTGTACTCTGGATAGTGTATCCCCAATTAAAAGAAGATTAATGAAAAAGAAAACTATCACCTTGGTATAATTATAGCACATAGACAGTTCTTAAAGTTGAAGATAATTGTTAAAGAATGATTTGCTACTGGCCTCTGATCAGGGTTATGTTTCCATGCTTATATTGCTTGACCTAATTGAAGTTTTTGACACCATCGATCACGCTATTCTTTTTCATAGGCTAAAAAGTGTTGTTAGACTTAAAGGAACAGCCCTGTCATGGTTCGGGTCTTATTTGACTGACTGTTATCAGTTTGTAGATGTAAATGACCACTATTCTAAGTTTGGTGTCCCACAAGGTTCTGTCTTAGGACCGTTATGATATGATATGAAGTTGATGATATAAACTTCCACTGTTTTGTTAATGATAAACAGTTATATGTGTCAGCTAATCCTAAGGAGAGACACCAGTTTACTCGAGTTGAGGAATGTGTGAAGGACATTAGACAGTGGATGTTAAACAATTTTCTTTTACTTAATTCTGATAAAACCAAAATATGGGTATTAGGACCACAAGCAACTAGAAGTAAAGTTTCTAATGTTATTATTTATGGATGGCCTTTTAATTACACCATGTACAGCTGTAAAAGACCTTGGTGTTATGAGGGCTACATAACACTCTCTTATAGAGCCTCACATCTATGGATAGTCGTCCATTTAGTGTTGGGACAGTTTTAAAGTCTAGGCTGAAAACTTATTTAGCCAAGCATATCCTTTATTTTCCCCTATAGTTCAAGTTTTAAGGAGAGACACATAAAATGAAGGAGCAATGAAAAGTGTCAAATGTCTTGGAAAGATGTACGTGACATTGTTGTCTTTCTTAATGATAGGATATGGTCCAATGTATTGTGCTGATAGTTTCTGAGAACCACTTACCTTTAGATTGCATTGGACAACCACTCATGATCACCAACATATTAGGGGTACTTCTACTCTTTACTACGTAGCATTTGGTCTATTTTTTGGACTGTTCCCCAGACCTGCTAACTATGTAGGTAGCCACAGAACCCGCCACAGAAAGGGGGTTAAAAATCAAGGATACACTAAAATGGTGAGAGAACAATAAAGGCGGTAATGATTGAGTTTTGGGCAATCTCGGCCCACGGAAAAAAGTTAGCCCAGTCTGATTGATTAAGACTGCTGTACACCTGAAAAAACTTGCCCAGTTCTTGATTGGCTCATTTGCACTGACCATTGAACATTCCTGGCATCCTGGCAGTAGGGCTGGCTTGGGACTGCCAAGTTACAAAAAAGCTCAGGAAAAGCTTCCTCGGCCAAAAGTGATTTTTATAGGTGAGCAATGTCCTCACTTGTAAAAAATCCACTGTAAGCATTTATTATATATGATTATGCATGATTCCTCAAATGTTGATTGACATATTTAAGGAAAACACAGTGCATGACATGGCTGAAACCCTGTATGTGACTTACCCATTATTAGAAAATTACTAAAAATAGCTAATAGCTAATTAAGATATTCTCTGTAATATAGAACAAATGGACTGACTGCTACAGATATTGTTTCAAACCTCTCAGCCCAGATCATATTTACACTATATTGCCAAAGGTATTTGCTCACCCATCCAAATTATCGGATTCAGGTGTTCCAATCACTTCCAAGGCAACAGGTGTATAAAATCTAGGCATGCAGACTGTTTTTACAAACATTTGTGAAAGAATGGGTCGCTCTCCGGAGCTCAGTGACGTCCTTCGTGGAACTCCAAATCCAGTCATGAAATTTCCTCGCTCCTAAATATTCCACAGTCAACTGTCAGCTGCATTATAAGAAAACAGAAGTGTTTGGGAACGACAGCAACTCAGCCACAACGTAGTAGGCTACTGATAGAGCGGGCTCAGCGGATGCAAATGCGCATAGCGTGAATAGGTCACATACTTTCTGCAGAGTTAATCACTACAGAACTTCAAACTTCCTGTGGCCTTTAGGAAGAGAGCTTCATGGAATGGGTTTAAATGGGTCAAGCAGCTACATCCAAGCCATACATAGCAAGAGCAATGCAAAAAGTCGGATGCAGTGGTGTAAAGCAGGCTGCCATTGGACTCTAGAGCATTTTCTGGAGTGACAAATTGCACTTCTCCATCTGGCAATCTGATGGATGAGCCTTGGTTTGGCGGTTGCCAGGAGAACGATACTTGTCTAACTGCATTCTGCCAAGTGTAAATAAAGTTTTGTGGAGGGGCATTATGGTGTGGGTTTTTTTAAGAGCGGGGCCTGGCCACTCAATTCCAGTGAAAGGAACTCTAAATGCCCTTCCTCTTCTAACATGACTATGCACCAGTGCACAAAACAAGGTCCATAAAGACATGGATGACAGAATCTGGTGTGGATGACTGGCCTGCACAGATTTCTGACTTTAACCCAATAGAATATTTTTGGGATGACATAGAGCGGAGACTGAAAGCCAGGCCTTGTCCTCTAACATCAGTGTGTGACCTCACAAATGCTCTTCTGTAAGAATGGTCAAAAAATCCAATAAACACACTCCTAAACCTCGTGGACAGCCTTCCCAGAATAGTTAAAGCTGTTCTAGCTGCAAAGGGTGGACCCCAGGAACAAATTAATTGTGTATGTAAACATACTTGGCCGAATAAACCTGATGTTAGAGATATATATAAATTTTATTAAAGAAGTATGTTTACATGTATTAAAACAGGTATAAAGTTTCTGTTGAGGAAGTGAAGAGGAGAATTCAGGAACCAGAGCAAATGTCAACAAAATACTCTGGTATCCTACTTCAGAGTTGACAAAAAAGCACAACTAAAAAAAAGGAACTGAGTAGGACTGACCCCAAGGAAGACTACAACACTTGCATCCATATTTTCCAAAATAACAGAGGGTATACTACAGCTAGTTGCATAAAAACATAGTAGTCAAAAATATGCTCATAAAACTTTCCATTTTAATTGTACTACACAGCTTCATAAATGTTTCATGACTTGATAAGATTGTCTTTTATTGTGTATATGTTGATCAGCTTTCGACGTCACAGAAAGCTTTCGGAAGTAAACTTGTGCCTTTTCACAGTATCTGTTTCATGTACGAGTAGCACAAAGCATAATCATATAGGAAGATTACATACATTTAAGTTCGAAATACTATTCCAGTAACAACTCTACTGAATATATTCTACTGAATATATTTGTCCCCAAACAGGTGAATATTACAGAAGGCCACAGACAAAGTGAAGAGGGAGCACAATATAATTTGGCCACTCATGGCCTGACTTTTGGAATCCTTGATGTGTACAACACAGTGATGTCATTAACAAAAACCTTGAGCTGTATGATTAAGTGGAAGAAACATGTTGCATTATTTTCCATTTTGTAACACTTGTTGGAATACCAGTGAAAATATACACCAGTACTAAATTGTTGGTAAGATAGAATTTAATTAGCTTACATCAAGGTATGAAAGGGTTGCATCTTCTATATTTAAAATTTGGTCTTTGTGAATGAATCACCCTTTTCCTGCGGTTCAGCAAGAGTCTATGAATGAAAATATGAATGAATTGTGAATTATTTTTATATAGTTCCCAAATGCAGTATTGTATGCATGTTAATTGGCAGCAGTGAACTCTATGTTTCTTTCTTATCACTGCAATCTGGCCAGTGTGTGTGAAAAATATCTTTTGTATTTGCTTCATCATATTTACAGTTGTGCATGTCTTCAAAGAAAGCATGGCTTGCATAACTTTGTTTCTAAGTTTACCACTCTCTTTTTTTTGTCTCTTATGGCAGTTTTTACCTTCCACCTGTGTACTGCATAAAATATGAAGGTCTGTTTAATAAAATAGGAAAATATATAAATGCAGATCTTGCACCAAATGTTACAATTTGAAGAGAATAAAACATTAGCTTACACATACCAGGCATTATATGACCACTGACTGAGATGCAAAAAATCAATTTGATTTATTTTACCAACAGACTTGTAAAGAGGTGGGATATACAGACGTGGACAAAGGTAGACTTCCATTAAGGAAAGAAAAACCCACAACTGTCACTTGAAACTGAAGTTATAATAAAATAATAAATTCTTCTTTAAACATGTTTTAGTAGAACGACTTGTGTACTTAGGGTCATTGTCTTGCTGCATGACCCAGATTCTCTTTAGATTTTTCCATGGAAAGATGCACTGACATTTTCCCTACAATAATCTCTCATATAATTCACAATTCATTGTTCCATTAACGATGACAAGCCGTCCTGGACCATATACAGCAAAGCAGGCCCAAACCATGATACTACCACCACCATGTTTCACAGATGGCACAAGGTTCTTATGCTAGAATGCAGTGTTTTCTCCAAACATAACATTTTTCATTTAAACCAAAATGTTCTATTTTGGTCCTATCCATCCACAAAGCATTCTTCCAATAGACTTTTGGATGTTTAGCAAAATACAGATAAGCAGCAATGTTCTTTTGGACTCATGAACATTATTGTTAATGTTTATTAACAATGGAGTTGCCATGCAGAAGGCAGAGAGAAAGACCAAAGCGGAGATATGTAGATGAGGTCAATGTAGACATGCAGGTAGTTTGTGTGAAAGCAGAAGATGCAGAGGACAGAGTAAGGTGGCGACCCCTGATAAAAGGAAGAGGCCGAGAGAAGAAGTATGTGCTGCTTGTGTAACCTTTTTCACACACACATATATAAATAATTTTTTTTTTATTTTATATATAGTGTTTTTTCATACTTTGCTGGCACACGGTAAAAGGCAGAATGGTATCTGAGGAAAACAAAAGATGAAAAAATTACTCTCAACATATACAGTATATGTATATATATATATATATATATAGTAATTGTTTCTTTTTTTGTTTGCCTCAGATACCATTCTGTCTTTTTTTACACAAGTCTTACCGTGTGCCAGCAAAGTATGTAAAAAACTATGGGAGACAGAGTCTCCATTCCTCATCAGTTTTCTGTGGAAACATCAACAGTGTTCATATGCACTGCACATTTAAATACAGCAGTCTCTTGGCAGTCGGATGGCTTCAAGGAGTCCAGAGACCAGTTGGTGATGAGCTATGTGTGTTCCTGCGATAGTTAAGAAATTGCAAAAATTAGCCGAAATTAGCCAAAATTGTGCACTACACTAAATGCAGATATGTTATAAGTAGAAAAGTTCATTGTTTTGCCCTTAGCATGTCTGCATGCTTCAATCAGGTCTTTCAGTTCAGCTGCTTGTGCTGAAAAGCAATCAGGTAGTTTACCTTGGTTCACCAATTGGTGGTGTGTTACTATGGCATGCCCTAATTGTGTTTTTTCCAGTCTTTGGGTCTCTTGAAGTGGATCCATCAACTAACAGTATTTCATCTGGATTGTGAAGTGGTTCATCATTCAGATCTAGCCTATAAATACAAAGAGGATGTGTTAGCGCAATGCAGTTCTCCATTCTCGTCTGTGGGAATAAGTGTAGATGTATTTAACACTCCATTGTAAATAATCGGCATATCAAGCAATACTGTGTTACAAACCTGATTCCAAAAAAGTTGGGACAAAGTACAAACTGTAAATAAAAACAGAATGTAATAATTAACAAATGTCTAAAACTGATATTGTATTCCCAATAGCAACATATCAAATGTCAAAAGTGAGACATTTTGAAATTTCATGCCAAATAAGGTCATTTAAAATTTTGTGACAGCAACACATCTCAAAAAAGTTGTGACAAGTCAATAAGAGGCTGGAAAAGTTAAAGTTACCAACAATTGCAACTCATTAGGTAAATTTGCAATAGGTCATTAACATGACTGGTTAAAAAAGAGCATCTTGGAGCAGCTCTTAGAAGTAAAGACGGGAAGAGTATCACCAACACCCCTAATTCTGTGCTGACAAATAGTGGAACAATTTTAGAAAAGATTTTGAACATCATCAACAAAGCGTAATATCAAAGGATTCAGAGAATCTGGAAGAATCTCTGTGCATAACGGCCAAGGCCATAAAAGACTGGGTGCCCTTAGACAGCACTGCATCACATACAAACATGCTTTTGTATTAGAAATCACAATATGGGCTCATGAATATTTCCAGAGAAGCTTATCTGTGAACCCAATTCACTGTGCCATATGCCGTTGCCAGCTAAAACTCAAAGAAGAATCCATATCTAAACAAGATCCAGAAGCGCAGACGTTTTCTCTAGGCCAAGGCTCATTTAAAATGGAAAGTGGAAAACTGTTTTGTGGTCAGTCAAAACAAAATTTGAAGTTCTTTAGGGAAATCAGGGACGCCTTGTCATAAGGACTATAGAGAAGGACAAACCAAGTTATTATCTGCATCTCTGACGGTATGAGGTTGCATTAGTGTGTGTGGCATGGGCAGCTTACACATATGGAAAGACACCATCAATGCTGAAAGGTATATCCAGTTTATAGAGCAACATATGCTCCCATCCAGATGATGTCTCTTTTAGGGAAGACCTTGCATTTTCCAACATGACAATGCCAAACCACATATTGCATCAATTACAGCATCATGGCTGCGTAGAAGAAGGGTTCAGGCACTGAACTTTTACCAATAGAAACATTTGGCACATCATAAAAATGAAAGACCTAAGAAAGTTGAGCGACTAGAGTCCTAGTTAGACAAGAATAGGTTAACATTCCTGTACCTCAACTTGAGCAACTTGTCTCCTCAGTCCAAAGATGTTTACAGACTGTTGTAAAGTGAAAAGGAGATGTCTCACAGTGGTAAACATGGCCTTGTGCCAACTTTTTTGATGTGTTGTCAGGAAATTTAAAATCACCACATTTGCTGTCTTCTGTTCTATTCTGAATAAAATATGGAATTTTGAAAATTCCTTATTATTGCATGCCGTTTTTATTTACAACTTGTTAGGATACGAATAGAGGACCCAAGAGCAGCGGGTTGGATGAGAGCTGGTGTTCCGATAAATAAAGAATAAAATGTATCTACATTAAAGCTTGGTTCTTTGTGATTGGTATCGAAGCCGTGTCCCCCACAGATGCTTAACGACAAGGAGAGCGAATTTCCTCGAGGAGCTATCATGCAGCTTGTTAAATCCATAAATTAAAGAAATAAGGCACGCTTATAAACTACGTTAAAAATGAAAGAAATTAGGCGCTCATTAAATGCGTGTATAAACGCATGTAATGAACTAGACAGTCTGTTATGATAATCCAGTCTACTTCCTTTTTAAAAACTCAGTCTAATAACTAAAATAAACTTTACTTGGACACAGAGTACCTAAATGAGTGCGCTCAGCCACACTCACACCAGTGTTGTAAATGCCTATGTCAGGCGTGTTGAAGCAACGTGGTTAAACCAGCTGTTCCACGCATGAAGATTTTAATGACAGAAGAGAGCGCAAACAATAAGTTTTTCGTAAACACACACTTGCTGCTGCACAGGAATATGGAAGAGGAATTAACGTGCAAAGCACCATTTATGCCCCCAAGTACACCCCCAAAATTAAGGCAGATATCATAGATCGAGAGGAGGAAAGAAATATGTCAACCGTTTGAAAGGAAGTTCCTGATTAATTTTATTAAAGTAAAGGAAAAAAGACACGTGGAGAGTTTCACTAAATGATATGGAAAGGAATAGACTGAAAGGAAGCACCCTGATGAGCTTCACCAAGGTTAGAAAAGAAAGAGAAGATTTCTAATAAAGCATTAGCGCAGGCAGAAAATCTTTTCTTGTAAAAAATATTGACCCACCCCCCAATATACCTACTCAGCAGCATTTATCATGCAAACTAATCAAACAGTACGACACAAGCCCAGGGAGAAAGCACTGTTAAATAGAGCCTGGTCCAGCTGTCACTAATAATGGCTGATTACTCACAAAGGCCGTAGCCAAGGATACCCAACGTGTGTACTTCCTCAGGAGTGCTGTGATCAGCTAACTGCCAAGACCACCTTTCGGTGCAGCCATAACGCTTGTACTTTGTCCCAACTTTTTTTGAATCGGGTTTGTACTTTAACCTCACTGTTGATATCAGGTAGAAGCACTTTTTTAAATAGTCATTGGCTGCGTGGGAGCAAACTAAACCTGCAAAAAGTCATACTCAACAAAAAATCATATCCAGAGCCGGCAAATACACTGGTGCTTTTACGAGAATCTTTAAATGTTAACGGAAGTGTAGAGAGAATTTATGTTCACACAAAAAATGCCAGACAAAAAGCACAAGGGATCAAGGGGCGGATGAAGGAATGGGATCAGGCAGCTGCTGGTTCCAATGAGAATAGTCTGCTTAAGTCCTCGGAAACCAGCATCTCTCTAAAGACAAAAGCAGAAAAAATGACTAATAAAATAAACACAATAAGACACTGCAGATAAGGATGTTTAGCACACACATTCAAAACATACACAATTAAAAATGAACGCACACCGAATTCCACTCCCAACTGCACTTTAATGGTAAGCTGAATAGAACTGGGAATAGAATTCAGGTGTGCAATATTAAAATGTTTTTTACTTCTTAAAACAAAATTATTAGTATTTAAATCGCTCTTACCTGATCCAGTGACAGTTAAACAGGGAAATCACAGTTATTCCAGTCATCCTTTAGTGTTTCTTCTGTGCACACTCCCTGGAGATATGTACTTATTTACCATAATTCTAGCACAGGTCCTTCTCGCCTGGTTTGTGTGGTGTATATTCGCATTCTTCTTTTCCCCTGGCTCTCCCAGATACTTTCTCTCTGCTTCAACATGACCTCTGTCATTCTGTTCTGTGACATATTGCACATTGGAATACATGGCTTTGTCTTGTGTTTCACCTCTTTTAGTCACTTTGGACTTCTCTGTTTCAATGAGATTTTTCCCACCATGGACTTCGTGGCATACAATTTTGGGTTGCGGGCCAGCCATTGCCCACCCGGCAACTATATTTTTGTGTATATATGACCTAAAACATTATAAGATTTCCATATAAGTCCAAAAAGTAGAACCCAGATAAACAAACATATTATACTTGGTCAATAATTTAATGAAAAAACATCCAAATTTACCAGTTTGTGAGTAGCAAAACTATGCGATCCTTTGCTTTCAGTATTAGATGTGAGATCATGTGCAGCTACTAAACTTTTAACCATTTCTTGGTAGAATGACTTGTGTGCTCGAGGTTTTTGTCTTGCCTAATGACTAAATTTCTCTTGAGATTCAGTTTATGGACATATTTTCTGACATTTTCATTTAGAATTTTCTGATGTAATCTAGAATTCATTGTTCCATCAATTATGACAAGTTGTCCTGAGCCAGATGCAGCAAAACACCCCAAACTATGATACTACCACCACCATGTTTCACAAATTATATTTTAAATAAAAGTTTTAATCTATTTGCCACTATGCTTCCACACAGCGGAATTTGTCCTCTGCATTTAACCCATCCGTGCAGTGAACCACACATATATACACACATTGTGAAATGAGCACACGTGCCCGGCGTGGTGCAACACATTCCAAAAATAGTTAGGACATGTTTACCACTGTGTTATATCACATTTCCTATTAAAAACACTCAGTAGATAGTTGGTCACTAATGACACTAATTGTTGAAGCTTTAAAGGTGGAATTCTTCCCATTCTTGGTTTAGTTGCTCAAGAGTCTGGAGTCTCAGTTGTCGTATTTTGCGCTTCATAATGCGCCACATATTTTCAAAGGAAGACAAGTCTGTACTTCAGGCAGGCCAGTTTAATACCAAAGGCTATTTTTACACTTTGTGTCAGTCCATCTCAGATGACCTCACGCCCAGAGAAGCTGGTGTAGTTTACGGTTGTTGTTGATATATGGTTTTACTTTGTTCACTTACAATGGTTTCCTGAAGTGTTCCTCAGTCCATATAGTAATATCTATTACGAATGATGTTGGTTTTTAATGCAGTGACACCTGAGAGATCAAAGGTCACAGATATTTAATGTTGGTTTTCGGACTTGCAGAGATTTCTGAATGTTTTGATGATATTATAGGGGGTAGATGATAAAATCCCTAAATTACTTGCAATTGCTTGTTGAGAAACATTGTTCTTAAACTGTCGGTCTATTTGCTCACACAGTTGTTCATAAAGTGGTGAACCTCACTCCAGCCTTTAGGGGATGTTCCCTTTATTGTCATGACACTCACCAATTAACCTGTTTCCAATTAGCATGTTCACCTGTTGCATGTTTCAAACAGGGTTTTTTTGAACATTCCTCAACTTTCTGTCTTTTATTGCCCCTGTCCCAACTAACGTGTTGCAGGTATTACATTGAAAATGTGTGAGAAAAAACAATCAGGTTTATCAATTTGAACATTAAATATCTTGTCTCATTTAGTGTGATTGAATATGGGTTGAAAGGGATTTGCAAATCATTGTATTCTGTTAATTTAATTTAACTTCATTGTAATTGGGGTTGTAAATAAATTACTGTTTAATTCATTGTAATAAAATATATTACATTATTACCACAGTTTTTTTTAAACATTCTGCTGATTTGTGTATATTGTAACAGCCAGTACATAATTGTGTATACTGTCCCTTTAAGATCCCTTAAGATGAAGTGTGTGTGTAATTATGCCTATGGCAGAGAGAGAACTACAATGTGTGTGTGTATTGTGCGTAACACTGAGACCCAGCTCCTTATTTCTTTACTTTCTTTTATTTTTGTAAGTAATGCTGCTAATAGCTTTGGAAGCTGTTAGTTCATGTATGACTAACAAACAAGCAAATGGGATAGAGTGAGTCAGAGTGAGTACGGGTGTGTTGTGTTTGCACCTGCCCCAAAGCTCACTATCTGGGTCCGAGCTTGAAATCTGAGTGAGTTCAGCCCCAAAACGTTACAACTGGTGCCCTGACATTATATTCTACCCCTGGACCTTGTCTTGCTGGGCAGTACAAACTGTTTGCAGTGTTTAAAAAAACAAAATTAAGCTTATTTGCTGTATTTGCTGTAATTAAGCTAATTTTCCTGTGTAGTGTAGAGGAAACAGACCTTTTTTTCCATGATTTGTTTTCTCCCGCTCTGACTCTGTTTTCCACAGAGGAGGCAACAGAAAAACCACGATTTATTGTGGTTTATTGAAACCACACGGGACGATTAGTAGAGTTGAGCTGTGGATCTGTCGAACTGCCTTGTTCTTACACTGGTCTGGAACCTGAATCCTGCCTGAATTGTGAATCAGCGAGTAAACCAGTCAAGTGAACTTAGCCATCAGCAGCTTGCAACTCTTATTGGCATTTCAGTATTAGGAGCACTTGTTGTATTGGAGGGCTGGAGTACACTGAACTTTTTTTACACACAACCGTACAGTTATAATATTATCTCTATTATTTTAAGAATGTACAATTAGAGTGTTTGGGATTTTAAATGATAGTGTGTCTTTTTCATTATTAGACTGAATAATAGTTGATGACAATTCATAACAGATCGGTCGTAGCCCAGGTTAACAACGACCGCCACCAATACTGGTGGCAAACAGGGTACTGGTGGAGATTGGGCTACTGTTTGCCGAAGACAACGAGAAGGGGAAGCGTGTGAGAAGACAGAGAGAGAACAGGAGAATCAAGAGTGTAGGACTTAAGGTAGCAACACTTAATGTAAGGACGATGACAGAGAAAGGTGGAGAACTGGCTGACATGATGGAGAGAAGAAAGGTGTTAAGGATAGGAATCTATAAGGACAGATGGTGGTGTATTTTGCAAAGAGGATAGGAATGGCTGTGGTAAACACATATTTCGAAAATACGGAGGAGCACAGGGTGACCTACAATAGTGAAGTCAGGAGCACACAGGTAGACTACATCCTGTGTAGACGAGGTCACTTGAAAGAGATTGGAGACTGTAAGGTAGTGGCAGGGGATAGTGTAGCTACAAAACATTGAATGGTGGATTGCAGGATGACTTTGGTAGTTAGGAAGAGAAAAAGGGCAAATGTAGAGAAGAGGACAAAAAAATGGAAGTTAAGAAAGGAGGAATGCTGTGAGGAGTTCAGAAAGGAGCTAAGAAAGGCTTTGGGTGTTAGCAAAGAGCTTATATATGACTAGCTTGCAGCAGCAACAGTGATTAGACAGACAGGCAGAAAGGTACTTGGTGTGTCATCTGGACAGGTGAAAGACAGTAAGAAAACTTGGTGGTGGAACAAGGAAGTGCAGGAGGTTATTCATAGAAAGAAGTTAGCAAAAAAGAAATGGGACAGGAGGAGAACTGAAGAGAGTAAGCAGGAGTATAAAGAGATAAAGCATAGGACAAAGAGGGAGGTTGCAATGGCCAAACAGAAGGCCTATAATGAGTTGTACAAGATGTTAGACAGTAAGGAAAGAGAGGCAGGGACAAAAAGAGGAAATGTACTGACAGGTGAGGAGAGGGTGACATGCCTCCAGTAGCCACTTCACACGGTGCCAGACTCACACCGCTACATATGTCACCGCTACAATGTCATCTGATGCAGGTTTGGTACAGATCTGATGCAGAAAGATGAGGAAGGTCATGACGTGGTAGTTGCATATGCCAGTTGTACAATCCATAAAGCGGATACACCATACTCCACTCCTGAAAAGGAATGTTTAGCCGTCATTTGGGCACTAGAACACTTCAGATCATATGCTGAGGGCCTACATGTGACCATATTCACTGACCACAGCAGTCTGAGGTGGCTGATGTCTCAGCCCAAGCCTTCAGGAACACTCCCTAGGTAGTCACTGCGTCTTCAAGACTTTGACTTAAGTGTGGTCCCAAGCCTGGAGGCAAGAAAATAATGCCTGATGCTCTGTCTCATAACCCACAGCCTTGTGACACTGCCATTATGGACATCCTGCCCAACCTGGCAATAATTGACAACCTGGATCTCTGTGGTCTGCCACCAGTCATGCCCACAAAGAAAATCTGCGACAGCTACAGCTGGATGACCCTGTAACCGGCAAGTTGCTACACAACATTGAGAATGTGGCCAGTATTTATTGTGAGAAGGACAAGACTCAAAAGTACACTGTTTTAGATGGGCGACTAGGTAATATCAGATACAAGTCTTGCACAGTGGTCAGAGGGATTTTAAGCCATTCTTTTTGCAGGATAGTGGCCAGGTCACTACGTGATG
>JAOUQV010022598.1:1247-18724 GCA_028565295.1 Aspidoras spilotus
CAAATGAGCCAATATTTGGCATTAAATTTTAAAATGTCTTACTTTATACATTTGAAATGTTGTCTATGTGCTAGTGTGAATACAATATCAGTTTTTGAGATTTGTAAATTATTGCATTCCGTTTTTATTTAAATTTGTTATTTGTCCCAACTTTTTTTGAATCCGGTATGTATAATTAGTCTGGTTGATACTCGGAAATATAATGAACAAGTGCCACAGCATGTAACCTACAAGAGACTAAGTTCTTGCACAAACCCCTAGTTACTCTTGTTCCTGGAACTATATCAAACACTGTTGACTGTAGAGATTTCTAAGCAGTTGAACCAGGTGTGAGTGGAGACTCATCTCAAGCATGGTTATCCACAACTGGCTATGCTGTACCATGTCGAATGCATTAGTGAAGTCACTGAAATATAAAAACAGTTCCTGCCTTATTTGTCTTGCTTTCTACAGAATGATCCGAGGTTTCTGTTTTGATCCTGTGCAATACCTCTTGGCAAATCCAGTTTGTTTTTGGACAAGCTATACTTTATTTAAACTTTAGTTATGCATCCACATCAAGATCACTCACAAAAGTTTCTTGTTAGTATCTAAGATCAGTAAAATGATCCTGTAGTTGCAGCATTGAATCAAGTCCCGTTTCTTTTGCAGTGGAATGAAGACTGACTGTTCATTCTTCTGGTCAGATTCCAGTTTTCCACACCTCTATGCATAGCTTATGGCCGTTGTTCAGTGTCAACTTTCCTCTAAATCTGAGAAGTTTAACTGGTATGTCATCTTGTCAAAGTGTCTTTCGTGTTCTAACAATACTCGCATAGTTTGAGTTCTCTATCTTGAACCTTAATCTGTATGTTCACCTCTTTAATACTTTACAGTTCTCCACAGTTGTTTTTCCAACATTTTGACAAATTCTTTTGTACAACATGTTTCTTGACAACTCTGACCTTGATAGCTATAGTGAGGCTTTAACAATCTTCACTATCAATATATGTCCTCTGCTGGAAACTTCCAGTTGATATTTTTGCTTTAACCGATCAATTCTGGGTTTTGGAGGTCTAATTGAATTAGAGTTGTTCCGTTGTCAACGTCATACAATTGTGATCAGAGACACAGTCTGCACTGAGGTATGTGGGCATTATTGATTGACCGTATCACTGATTTCTGATGAGAATATAGTCAATCTCTGCTCTGGTCCTGACTTGGGCTGTGCAGTTATGAAGATTGAAAAGAGTGGTAGTTACAGCCGACCCATATTTAGCACAGAAGCCCTTCTGATTCACAAAAAAAAATTAATAACTTGCCAGGTAAATAAAGAGACATAACATTCCTGCCTTTTAGCTTGTTCTTCTCTGCAACTTATTTTCTTGTTGTGTCGAGCATCACTTCACTTCAAATTAGACAGCAGTTCTCATTATTTTGGGGAATGTGGACAGTATATGAGCAGTTTTAATACTGTTTCATGCTTGAGTTGTGCAGCAGAAAACTCAGTCAAAATGCCTTAGCCTTGCTTGCCTCTTTTTCAAAACATGCTCAGGATAGCATGTTGAGAAATTCGTTTCTCTTTTGAATAAATCTGAGAAACACAGTCACGGAATATAATGACATGGCTACAGAGAGAACTAATAGACCTCATTTAACAACGTTCTATTTCACTTAACTCAATATTTTTTTTACTAATCTTAAACTACTAGCTGGGAGCATCATACCAACAAATTAACACAGAAAGAAAAAAGAATGGATAGAATGACACAACATTAAGATTTTGCAGTCATATATTTGAGAGTAAAAATATTAAGACTGTGTTGGATATCTCTTCTCATTTACCTGCATGTTGGGAATTACAATAAAGTACAGTATAACTGACATACGCTGTACTAAATTTTCTCTATATCCTTTAATTGAAAGTATAAATGCCCCATGGTCAATCAGCTTTGGCACAATTATAACTGGTTTCCAATATTAAAGCCTACAACAGGCAATTTAGCAGACTTTCGTACAACCGTACTGCCTTCAAAATATTTTCCATATAAAGTTATCCAAAGGCATTATGTTAAGCCCACCCTCAATATTAGCATACACTTAAAAGCATTCCCAGCAATATTAGCATTACAAGAAAAGTACACGACCAAGGTCAAATATTCTTCACCTGAGCACATGTGCACAATAAAGGTTTGCCGCAGACATAATGGTTCCCTGTTCTGAGTAGCAGACACTGTAGCTTTCAGTTTTTTTTTGCTCATAGTTTCGTTTAGAAAATCATTAAAGCCCCATTAATTTTCATACAAAACAGGGAATACTGTGCTGCTTTGAGTCACATGCTATCCAGCTACATGTCCAATCTACTCTCAATTAGAGTTTAGTAATGAGTACTAGCCCTAGGAGTGATTAGACTGCACAAAGGCCAGATGAAATAGCCAGACATGCGCTGTGCGTAAATAGATCACAGTTATTAAATATAGAAAAACAGAAAGGTTCTTAATCCAAAGAGATAATTACAGCAATACAGCATTTGCTGCAATTTATATTTTAAGTGCCTCTTCTATATGCAATTATTTAGATTATTATGTGTAGGATGAATATGTTTAATTGTATGTTGGAAAAATTAGGACACTCCATTAAAAATGCGGTTCTTTATTAAGACATGTTCACATATCAATATCTAATTTTGTTTTCATTAATCATTAGAAAAAAACAAAAATCAACCTTTTAAACAAAAATCAACCTTGTTGTAATTTCCCTAAAGATTTTACGCACAAGAAAGTGAAAGCAGTTTGTTTGAATTTTTTTTGCAAATGTATTCCAAATAAAAATATAAATATATATATAAGTATTGACTAAATTTTGCCATGACACTGAAAATTGAGCTCAGAAGTATCCTGGCTCCACTTGTGGTAAATCCAGTTGATATTGAATTGGAAAGAGACACAACTGTCTATATAAGGTGCCATAGACACAGAATATCAGAGCCCAAAACAAGTGTTTAAAAAATATTGTCTATAGACATCTGAGACAGGATTGTGTCAGAGGCACAGATATAGGGGAAGGGTACTGAAAATTTTTTGAAGTATTGTAGGTCCCAGTGAGGACAATGGCCTCCATCATCTAAAAATGGAAAAACTCTGGAACTACCAGGACTCTTTCTCGTACTGACTGCCCAGCCAATCTAAGGGTCACTCTGATGGAGCTTTAGCATTGTTCTGTGGAGAGAGGAGACCTTCCAGAAGGAGAACCATTTCTGCTGCACTGTATGACTGAGTGGCCAGAAGGAAGCCATTCTTCTATAAAATGCAAAAAAACAGATCAAGAAACAAAATTCTCTGGTCTGTGAAAGAAAGATTGAGCTCTAGGGTCTAAATGCCAAGCGTCATGTCTGGAGGAAACCAGACACCATGCTTACAGTTAAGCAATGTGGTGGCAGCATCATGCTGCCTGGTTGTTTTTTGGAAGCAGGAAAGAGACTTGTCAGGGTTGAGGGAAAGATTAATGCTTGTACAGAGACTTTCTTAAGGAAGGTTCACCTTCCAACAGGACAAAGACCCTAAGCACACAGCCAATATTACAAAATAGTGGCTTTGGGAAAACTCTGTGAATATTTTTGAGTATATCGGTACAAGTACAGTTCCTTCCTCAGCACTCTATCATAAGCTTTCTCTAAATACACAAAGACACAGTGTAGCTCTTTCTGACTTTCTCTATACTTCTCCATCAGCATTCTCAAAGCAAAAATCACATCTGTGGTGCTCTTTCTTGGCATGAAACCACACTGCTGCTCACAAACAGTCACTGATTGTCTAAGCCTAGCTTCAACAACTCTCAAATCTTCATTATGTCTACCGGTATTTTATCAGGTCCGACTGCTTTTCCCTTCTTTATCCTGTTCAACGCTTTCTTTAGTTTATCCATGCCAATGTTTGCTACCTCCTGTTCCTTTTTTTCATGCCTACCACTCTTCTTTCCCTGTCATTCTCTTCATTCATTAGCTCCTCAAAATACTCCTTCCATCTTTCTCTTACCCTTTCCTCACCTCTCAGTAAATTTTCATTTCTATTCTTGATCACCCTGGCATGTTGCACATCCTTTGCCGCTCTATCTCTCTGTCTCGCCAGCCGATACAACTCCTTCTCTCCTTCCTTACTGTCTAACCTCTCGTACAACTCATCATAGGCCTTCTGCTTGGCCTTTGCTACCTCTCTCTTTGTCCTACGTTGCATCTCTTTATACTCCTGCTTACTCTCTTCAGTCGACAAACTTTTTTATTTTGTCATTATGAAGTTTTTTGTTTAGAATTTCAAGGGGAAAATTGATTGAATTCATTTTGGAATAAGACTGTAACATCAAATTTAAAGTGCTGTGAATAATTTCCAGATGCACTGTATATTTGCTCTTTTTACGTTTTAATCAGTTTAAGAACACAATTTCAGTCAGAAATTATGTGACACATGTGATTTAAGTGATTTTGAATGTCGAATGGTGGTTGATGCTAAACATGCTGGTATAACTATTTCAAAAAATGCTGATCTACTGGGAGTTTTACACACAACCATCCTTAGGGTTTGCAGAGAAAAGCCAAAAAAGAGAAAATATCCACTGAGCGACAAATGCCTTGTTGATGCCATTTAAAAGATCAGAGGAGAATGGTTCAAGGTGATAGAAAAGCAACAGTAACTTAAATAAACACTTGTTAAAACCAAGGAATGCAGAACACCAGCTCTTTTGAAATTATGCCACAAATAATTAAGGCAGTTCTAAAATTAAAATAAGGTCCAGTCTTTTACTAGCAATGTGTACCTAATAAAGTGACCAGTGAGCTTATTTACAGGCTTTTTACAGTCTTGGAAATATCTTAACAAATAGGAAATTGTGATTTTATTTTTAAATGTGTGAGGCTGCATCCTCAAGAGTACTTTTTGTTTGGTTTCCACATTCCACCTCCCTCCATATTTCCTATTTTCTGTCATGAATGGATTAGTACTGACATTGCTACAATGTTAATAAACTTATCTGTGATCTTCTAAAATCACAGGTGGATTATGAAGTGCACAAGTGGCAGTGGGGTCTAAGATCTCTTTGGCAGCGGGGTTAAAGAGATCTGTTTACTGGTACACCTTGGCCTGACCTCAAAAAACTACTGGGACTATATATGTGATTAGCACAGTGTTCGTCAGGAGCCTTAGAGCTCTGTAAGCTTGGAAATCAGCTCTTTGTGCTGAGTGCTGAGAGATTTATTTCCTTCACTATAATCAATCACTGACTATATTGCCAGAACCACATACAGTATACCAGTGCTTGGAGAAAGATAGGGTGCCATTAACCTGTTGCTATCTTTGTCACTGCTCCTGAAATGCTGTTTGATTTTATGTAGAGCTGCCCCTTAGCTCAGAAAGACAAGATTAATTGGTGCTTCCTCTTCACATTTCCCTGATGGCCCTTTGCAAAGAACCCTGGAATATGATAGCAAAACATGTCCTCACTAAAATTCATGTAGTCAATCAATTGAAGATTTGAGTATATTGTTAAGCTGCCACTAAGTCTTTGTTGCCCTTGGTTGAAATAATTTTCCCAATTTTGCGCTGCACTGCTTATATGCTGCCACAGTTTGCCCTCTGTGGATGAGGCTCATTATTGTGATGTGAAATCTCAGCTTCCACCTTTAGCACAGGGTATCCAAGTTTCCTTTTATTGTCACTTCTCCCTACTCTTTGTACTCTTTGTACAAAGAGGTACCACAAAGTAGCAGCAGGTCATGTCCTTAAACTATTGCTACCTACTCTATGTTTAAATGACCCATCTGGAAGATTCGATGCAAGTATCTCAAAAGAACAATGTGTCATGATAGCGTTTAGCTGGCGCACCCAGCTGTGATGTGAGCACTTTTGTTTATTTGTAGGTCTGATATCAAAAAGAGGTTAAGTGGAGGTTAAATGAATGATCCTGCAAAAGTAAAAAAGACATTACAGTTACATGTCGAGCAGCTCAGTGACCAACATCCCTTTAGCTGTGGCTAAGCAGTTCATCCCTAGGCTTAGAGCTAATAAGTAGTTTTTCTGATATTAGGAATTATTAGTATGTGTGTGACTCACCAATGTGGCTGCGGTGTGAGGAGGCCAGGCTCAGCTGCCCCCACAGAGACAGCAGGCAGACGCCAAGCAGTAGCACCCTTCTTCCCACGCACTGAAAATCCCTTGCACGCATCCTACACACATACACACACCCATAGACAGAGTTAAATCTGTTACAGAAAACCATGCAGATGGCTTGTTGCAGTGTATTGGTCAAAAAACATATACTGATACTGCTAACAAATGCAGCACATCACTTGGCAAGGTGAGAAACAGGATCATTGGCTTCAGTGTTGTCACAATTCCATCAATCATTTAATGTATGTTCTCAAATATCTACTTCTCTGCCAGTCTTCAACGTCTTACTCAGTGACACAGTCTCTCCCAGTTTTGATGGGCTCTTCTCGACTGGCAAACAGAGTAGTCTTGAAACTATATTAAACACTGTTAGACAGCAATTCATGCACCATTTTTATGATAAAATCAGAGAGACTCAAAACACAGAACCAATCATTGACTCATCTCAGTGCCTGGTCAAAACTGTGCTCTACTTATTAAGGGCAATATTTAATCTGAAAAAAAACTTTCCACATAATTTGTGAGCATATCTTATCAAATTAACACATATATATATTTCTTGCACAGAGCCCACTTTCTCCTGTCTTGGCATCAAGCTGTGAGGATTCTCAGCATATGCTTAGCAATAAGACAGGCTCTGTGGTTTTCACTGGTGCTTGTTTATGGAGGCTTTAGTGTCTAACTAATTAAAGCAAGAAAAAAGACCAGATCCACTGAATGAGGTATAATGTTCTATTAATATGCACACAGTCTTACGATAGATGTTTACTTGCAAGTGTTAAAGGGATTTCTGCAACAAGTTATTTGTGAGGTAAATTTAAGTAATTCATTAGTTGGGCTACCCCTGATAAAAGGGAGAGGCCGAAAGAAGAAGAAGAAGATTAGTTGGTAGTAAAGCTACAATTCATATGATTTTTTGTTTATGATAAACAGTCTCTTCTGTAAAAAAAAATCCATGCATAATGACAAACAGGGATTTAGACACCCCCACTATTAAACTTAATTGCCCACCTTAAACGTGTATCAAGAGCTGCAAGACAAGTACATAACACTAGGGAGCACCATCCCCCTCCAGCAAAGCTCCACTGAATCACACCATTTCAGGCACCCTAATACTGGTGTGTATTTTAATTATTTTCACGTTTCCTGTTTGTCTGCTGTGCATAGTAATAAAGACTCATCCAGCATTGCACTCTATTGTGACTCATCAGCACATTGCAATTACACAAACTTTGCTTTTCGATTATAGTCAAAGATTGTGTTTAGACAATTTTTGCCTTGGTGGAGTTTGAATGTTCTGTATTTCTCTTTACTGACTGTTAGCATGTCTGTTTAGAGGAACAAGATTCAGAAGAGAGTCCTGTCTTTTTTTGGACACTATTTGCTTGCAAATTTACTTGTTCTAATGATTCTGCATTTGCCTCCAAACCTTCCCAGCCTCTGTAAATGACGAGCCTTATCATGCACTACCAGATAACGAGACATAAGTTATACAACCTTATTTTAACATTTTTTTTAAATCATGTATTTCTCCTATTTCAGGTAAAGAGAAACACATTTGCCATAGTAAGTTAGAGCAAGTAATTCAAAACAGAGATGCTGGTTGTGTAGGATGTGTATTTCATTCCATTATCTACAAAATCTTGTTATCAAACCAACTAAAATGCTAGCCTCAGTAACAGCATTTCTTTCTATGCTATTTCTCTCTTTCTACTGAGGAACTCATGCTACCACTGACAGAGTGTGGACCCGACCTAGTCTCCCTCTGAGGGTAAATTGTACACTAAATTCTAAATTCTACTTGTTCCTTGCCACTGTCGCCATCCGGGTTGCTTATTGGGAAAAAATTAACTGCATTTAATTTTAACTTTTATATAGTTGCTTTGTGACAATACGCCATTGTAAATAGCACAATAAAACAAAATTTAATATGAAAATAAAAAGCACAATGTATAAACAAAAATTGAAAAACTATAGGCACAAGTGGTGATGGAAAACCTCCAGCTATACACATAATTGAACACAACTGTCAATTAAAGAGATATTTTTATTTTACTAAGCATTCAAAATACTGTACTTCAGACGAATTAGCAACACTAACATGAATAAACACATAATTATCGCAGCAACCATTGTCTGTGTGTGTTTCAAGGAAGGCATTATAACATAGACACCATTATACCAACCCCTACACCACTACATTTTTGATACACTTGGATATTTTGAGATCCTAACATTTATAAGACTGATAAAGATGTACCCCAGACATACCCTAATTCATGTTTTCCATATGGCTAAACTCATTGATTTATTTCTTTTTCTTTATGCCACACATGATAGCGAACCAACCAGTGCCCACTCAGCAGCTGTGGGAACAAAGACAGGACCAACCTTATACAGGGTGCCAATCCATCGTAGGGCACACACATACACAGGCACACACACCCTCATACACAACTTTAGAGTTACAAATTAACAAAGCATGAATATTGTTGGAATGTGGGAAGAAACCGGAGCACCCACAAAAACCCGCGTAAAAACCGGGACCAAACCTAGTTCCTTATTGCTGTGAGGCAACAGCACTACACACTCTGCCACCATGACAATGTAAAACATTGCGTCACAATATAAAATGCAGGACACATCATAATGCCTGGTCTACAAATCAGAAATATATTCATGTGTGTTGAGTTGTCTAGGATCAGTATAGTCGATATAAACCTTATTCCATTTAAATACACACATATACACAAAAATAGCCACAATTACGCAAAATTTGGAATAATATTTTAAAATGCAATGTAAACTAAAAACCTCATTTATTCATTTACATTTAGTTACTTAAACAAAGGTTTAAATTAGAAAATCATTTTTACAGAACCACTCTCTGCTCTCAGTTGTCTTATTGGGGTTTTATTGCCAGCAGCAATATAAAGGTGCATGGAACTAAAGGCAAAGTAATTTAGAGAATGTATAGTTATAATTATGACATGTAACATTACTGTCAGTTTCTGTATATTCCTGTTATATGCTATACTGTAGTTATTAAGTAGCATGATGAAAAGTTTGTTAGTAACTAGGGTCAGTAGTGTTCACTGACAATGGTTTTCTGAAGTGTTCCTGAGCCCGTGTGGTAATATAAATCTTTTGATGATACACTATATTTCCAAAAATATTTGCTCGCCTGCCTTGACTCACATATGAGCTAATCCATAGGGTTGAATATGACGTTGGTCCACCCTTTGCAGCTAGAAAAGCTTCAACTCTTTATAGAAGGCCACATCCACAACGTTTAGGAGTGTGAATGCGAATTTTTGACCATTCTTCCAGAAGCGCATTTGTGAGGTCACACACTGATATTGGACAAGAAGGTCTGGCTCTTATTCTCCGCTCTTATTCTTCCCAAAGATGGTTAAGGTCAGGACACTCTGCAGGCCAGTCAAGTTCATCCAAACCAGACTCTGTCATCCATGACTTTATGAACCTTGATTTGTGCACTAGTGCACAATCATGTTGGAAGAGAAATGGGCAAGTTGGCAGCATGGAATTGTCCAAAATGTCTTGGTATGATGAAACATTCATACACCTCTGACCGTGGAAGTGATTAGAACACCTGTTTCCATAATACACATTTCCAAAATATTTGCTCACCCATCTAAATTATCGGAATGTGGATGATGAAATCCCTAATTCCTTGCAATTGCATGGTGAGAAATGTTTTAAAATGTTGGACTATTTCCTCAAGCATTTGATCACAGAGTGGTGAACCTCACTCCAGCCTCTCGTGGATTCTCACTTTATATTCAATCATTCAACACTCACCTGTTTCCAAAAAAACCTACTGGAAACCTAAACCTGTATTTTGAGCATTCCTCAACTTTTCTTGCCACTATCTCAACTCTTATGCAATGTGTTGCAGTAATCAAATAAAAAATGAGAGAATACTAGCAAAATACAACAAAGTTTATCTGTGTGAACATTAAATAATTTGTCTTTGTAGTGTATTTAGTGTATTTGTAGTGTATATTGTGTTTTTATTTGTGTGTTATTTAGACAACCTCCCAAATTAATTGTAATTGGCGTTTCTTGACTCCATTGGTATAAGCCTTTTAAATAAATTCTATTCTAAAAGGTCCTTTTATTTTATTTTATTTCTTAAAATACCTTTGTCCTATGTGGCACCATTTAAGTTTTAATTAATTACCTGTCGACTTTTATAAGCAGATTGCTTATCTCTTATTTTTCCCAACTCAATCCCCGTTCACTGGCTCACACAATTGAATCCACACTACCGATCCGTAACAGTTTTAAATCATTTAAAGTAAGACATACCAATGTGTCTAACTGTATTTTTTCCCCTTTTTCCAGTTGTATATAATGATATCATTAATATATGTTACATAAAATAATGTTGCAGTTTCAAGCAGCACATACTCTAAATAACATCATTTTTTTACACAGCAAGTGGCTTTTTATGTGATGTTAGCACATTTGTTGCCTTATGATGTTAAAATGCTAAGCTCATATCGCTACCTTCCTAAAGTAATGGCCTATGTCATTTTTTCAGGTTTTTCATTTGAATATGTTTTATGTCAATTACAATTCACTCTTGACAAAGGTTATTTTATTACGGAGTAGAATCACATGATCTGTTAACCTAAGGACATAAGCAATTTTACCAGAGGTGGACAGCATGGTGATTTAGGCAAAAAAAAAACATTTTGGTCAAAAAATGACTTAGGCCATTATTTGAGGAAGGTGACATAAATGTAATGCAAATGCAAAAGTGCAAAAGGTTGGCAAGTCTGAAACAGTTCAGTTGACATTATTTTTTATTTGTCTCCTTAGACAAATCAATAGTAAATATACCTAAACACTCTACCTGGCATCCTGCAGAGGCCCATACCATCTGCAACTATTGATTACAGAACAGGTAAGAAAACCTATTGCCATTTTGAATCACTTTGGGGAATAATATAAAGTAGAAATATTGCAATCATTTAAATTAAGATCAAAACAATCCAAACAGGATATTTTAGCATTTGACATACCATTGAGGTCAGGACTCTATTGTGCATTACGCTAAAAAGGCTGCAATGAATAGGGTTATACATGACAGTGGAATATACAATAGATAGGCAGGTCAATTAAGAGACTGTATTTCATGTTTACAGTTTTGTAGCTAATCATGTAGAATCAGCATATTATTTGTATTCATATAAAACAGACTCACATGACCTGCCAATGAATAATGAGAAAATAATAAATGCAAACTTGGCAGGACATTTGGGCTCTTGATCTGTAGGCATCTCATAACATTAGCTGAAATGCATTTTAGCAAAACAGATTGTTGTAAATCACACTGATCACTGCAGGTCAGAAATTAGGAAATTAGGAAAAATGAAGGCTTGAATGAACTGCATCAGTATTATCAATATTAAGATCTCATTATGTAATTTGTATACAGAAGAGAAAAAATACATATATACACTGATATTTCTGCATCTGCTTTTAATTTAAAATAAACAGGAATAAAAAGAATATCATAGATGTATCTGCCTTAGACAAAAATATCAAACTGAGAGGCTTCACAGCTGACAAACAGGCGTTCAAAGCCAAAGGTTATTCAAGCCGCCTAAACATGTAGGAGTGAGTCAGTGGTGAGTGGAGACTCCGTTTGCATCTCCCAGTTTCCCCGGACGAGTGCACCATTTTTGAACACGCTTCTAAATCTACCTCAGCTGACTAATTAGTCCCATTGGAATGCCCTCGGTTCAGATGGCAAGATGTCTGATATATTTTTCCTCTTTTTCTCTTTTCCATTTTCATGTTCTCCCTCCCACTAATTTTCTCTCAATCTGAGGAACAGAGGCAGGTCTGTTGCTTTCCGTCTCAGTGAGACGATGATCACTTAGGATGCCCAGGAATGTATAATTTCCTGTTTATTCAGGTGCATCTCAATAAATTATAATATAATCAAAAAGTTAATTTATTTCAGTAATTCAATACAAAAAGTGAAATGGATACATTACATAGATTCATTTCTGTTAGTGTTTATTCTGTTAATGTTGATGATTATTGCTTACAGCCAATGAAAACCCAAAATTCGATTAATCAACACAAAACACCTGCAAAGGCTGTCTAAGTGTTTAAAATGATCTCTTAGTCTGGTTCAGTAGGTTACACAATCATGGGGAAGACATTGGCAGTCACTGACACACTCCAAAAGTGGGTTTGCCGCAAAAGACATTGCTAAAGAAGTTGGCTGTCCATAGATTGCTGTATCCAAGTACATTAATAAAAAGTTGAGTGGAAGGAAAAAATGTTGTAGGTGCACAAGCAACTGGGATAACCTCAGCCTTGAAAGGATCGTCAACAAAGTCCAGAAGGACTTGGCACTTGTCCACACTGCCAAAATACCAATACCTGGTTTAATAACCACAGTATAACTGTGCTTGATTGGCCAGCAAACACGGCAGACCTAAATGCTATTGATAATCAATAGGGTATTGTCAAGAGTTAGATGAGCGTCACCGGACCCAATAATGCAAACAAGCTAAAGGCTGCCATTAACGCAACCTGGGCTTCCAGAACACCTCAGCAGTGCAACAGACTGATCGCCTGCATACCATGCCACATTAATACAGTAATTTGTGCAAAATGAGCCTCGACCAAGTATTGAGTGCATTTACTGTACATACTTTTCTTAGTACGCCAACATATTTGCATTAAAATTATTTTTTCAGTTGGGCTTATATAATATTGTAATTTTCTGAGATAATTATTTTGGGTTATTATTGGCTGTAAGCAATAATCATCAACAATAACAGAAATAAACACTAGAAATAGATCACTGTGTTTGTAACAAATGTATATAATGTATGCATTTCACTGTTGTACTGAAATAAATGAACTTTTTGATGATATTCTAATTTATTTAAATGCACCTGTACATGTTTATGTGTATATTGTATGTGTTTGAGTGGATGAAGCAGACGCAGGGAGGAATGTAATGATTTGCCACACTCAAGGTGGAACTTGGATGAACCGGACATGTGCTATTACAAATTCAGATTCAGACATCTGTTCCATAAAAAAAGTAATAAAGCTTGAGGGAAGAAGAGAGGAGAAAGAAAACATATAATACTTTAAAAAGACAAAAAAAATGCAGAACACAGATGGAAGCATAGGGAGGAAGAAAGCAAGATGATGATAGAAATAAGATAAATGGTGTGACAGAAGAACAGAGGCCATTTAAACACATGCAGGCCCGAGAAAGCCTTAAAGTCAACACCATGAAAGTTGATCGACAATGACGAGAAAAATCTTGGGAGTAGAATAAAGGGGTTTTTCAGCTGGTGGCTTGCATACACACACTTCACAGCATTTATGCAAGGCAGACTTGGCATTGTTGAATACAAAGAATTGTGTCTTTAGGCTGACACTTTCAAAAAGGGAAGCAATCAGACTTTTCATGCAACATTCATGGAACTACAAAAATCTCTCTCAGTAGTGTCATTCTAAGTGGAACATAAAAGCACCAGGGTTTTCAAGAAATCAGCAAGGCAGCATATGGTCAGTCTGTCAGACTAACAACAGAAACTGACACTTTAATGAAAGCATTTTGTCCATATTGTTTAGCACCATCTAATATTACATGAAATGATGTAAGTGGAGTAATGAATGTGAAAGTGAAATTAAAGAGATCTATTTCCCACTATGTTTACCAACAGTGGAATTAGTCCTATACATTTAACCCATCTGTGCAGGAAAACACACACATACATACATATATATGTGAATTGAGCACACATGCCCAGAGAAGTGAGCAGCCTCCACTGTACCTGGGGAGCAACCGGAGATAAGGTTTCTTGCCCAAAGGCACTTCAGCCATACAGTATCTCAACTTAGTCGTAATTATTATTATTATTATTACCTTCTGGTCACAAGGACGGTTCCTCAACCATAACTACGACTGCCCGGCACTAATGTACCTTTACTAATGGATTACTTTTCATTGCTTATCTACTGTAGATTTTGTCAAGCAGTTAAACTTTAATATGTTCTCAGTACCAGAGTGCACGTTTGCTATTGCTTTCTTCAGTGACAGACATATCTTACATTCAGCGTTTGCAATGATTATTTTCCAAAAATAATTCAGTTGACAGCTTTACTCGGTGCTCATTTGAATTCTGCAAGATTGCAACCAGCCAGTGGCACAAAGTGCAAAGCAGAAAACTGTAAATCAGCTGCAGCTTAGGATTACTTTTAGTAGGTTTACACGCTGTAGTGATGATGAACCAGCAGAGAATCTAGAAGTCTGCAATAAAATGCTGTCTAATGTCAGCAGTTATGTCAGATGACGTTTAATTCATTATTCTTTTTAAATACAAAATGCAACCAGATTCATTTCAAGTAAATTCAGTTTAAGCTGTGAGATGAAACATAGGAACCCTGCAGTAACACACCCATAGTTATTGGTTCACACGTCTGTAAATACTGGACATAACTCAGAACAAACTCTGGTTTTGCCAACTCATCAGTGTGAACCAAAATTGCACAGCCGGACCTGTCATAGTACATTTTACACGGAGTCATCAAACACAGCCTTCATATGCTGCACACAGACTCATACAAACACTTCATGGCTCATTTCGTTCTCTCCAGGTGTGTACTTTATGCAGATTTGATTCTACCTATAAATGTTTGTCTAGAGGGACAAAGCTTATCATGCACTCCAAAGACAAAAGCAAAGTTTGTCGCAGAAGGAAATACGTGTTACAAATTTTGTATAAAATTGATTATATAGATGCAAGCACAAGTGAGAGCTCAAGCTAACTGAACTAGCAATCTCCTTCCAGAAAGTAATGATCAGGCAGTTCAGTACACAGTGCTTGCAAAAATGCTGCTTGTAATTTATGATTGTTGTTCAGTAAAACGGCACATCTCTTATTTTCAGCAGCACAGTGACTAAAGGCAGTCTGGGTCTGAGATTTCACTCTTTTAGATGAACACTCTGAGGAATGAGCAGAATGTCTGATTTAAATTAAAAGGATGAGAGTGCTCAGGAAACTAATATAATCAAAGCTACCCTACTTGAAGCTTCACGACTTATATTTGCTTCTCAGTGTCTGACTTAGTTTTGCCTTTTAAAAAATAGTCCCTCTCTTAATATTGCTTAAGCTCGAATTTATGACTTACAGTAATTAACAGTAATCAGTACAGTAATCTGCAAATCCAAAACAAATAGCATAATCTCATTTATTATTATTATATACTATTATTATATACACTTATTATTTTTTTACAAAATGAGTTCTCTAAAATTAAAATATCATGAAAAAGTTTATTTATTTCAGTAATTACATTTAAAAAGTAAAACTTGAATATTATACACATTCGATACACACAGATATATTTCAGTTTTTTTTTATTTGATGGTTTGTAACCGACAACTAATAAAAAATCCAAATTCAGTATTTCAGAAAATTCGATAATACAAAAAGTGTAAATATATATAAAATTATTGCGGAATTACAGCAGCATTGTAGCGTGGCATGAAGTCGATTTGTCTGTGGCACTGCTCAAATGTTATGAGAGTGGCACTGTGTGCAGCTGGATTCAGTGCTAAGAACCACCAAGAACAGATATACGCAAGACATGAGTTTCAGCTGTCGCATTCCTTGTGTCAAGCCACTCTTGAACAAAAGATAGCGTCAGAAGCGTGTAAAGACAAAAGGGACTGGACTGCTACTGAATGGTCCAAAGTATAGATTTCTGATTAAAGTAATTTTTGCATTTTCCTTTGGAAATCAAAGTCCCAGAGTCTGGAAGAAGAAAAAAGAAGCACAGAATCCATGTCACTTGAGGTCTGATTTAAAGTTTCCAAAGTCAATAATGGTTTGGGAAGCCATGTCATCTGCTGGTGCTGGTCCACTGTGTTTTCTGAGGTCCAAGGTCAATGCAACCATCTACCAGGACGTTTTAGTACATCTACTGCTGCTACACTTCCTGCTGCTGACCAACTTTTGGGAGATGCTGATTTCATTTTCCAATAGGACTTGGCATCTGTACACGGTGCCATAGATACAAGTACCTGTTTTAAGGACCATGGTATCCCTGTCCTTAATTGGCCAGCAAATTCTCCTGACCTTAACACTATAGAAAATCTATGGAGTGCTGTTAAGAAGATGCAGTATGCCAGACCCAACAATGCAGAACAGCTGAAGGCCACTATCGAAGCAACCTTGGCTCTCATTACACCTGAGAAGTGCCACAGACTGATCGACTTTATGCCATGTCGCATTTCTGCAGTAATTCGGCAACCGGAGCCCCAAATAAGTATTGAGAGCTGTTTCATGTTTCATGTTCATACTTTTCAGTTGGCCAGCATTTCTAAAAATCCTTTTTTTTGTATTGGTCTAAAATAATATTCAAATTTTTTTACTAAATTTGGTTTTTTTATTGGTTGTCAGGTGTAATCATCAAATCAAAAGAAATAGTCATTTAAAATATATCGGTCTGTGTGTAACGAATGTGTATAATATACCAAGTTACACTTTTTAAAAGGAATTACTGAAATAAATAAACTTTTTCATGATATTCTAATTTTATGACCAGCACCTCTACACGTTGTAAATAAAAATAGAATTCTATGATGTTTCAAAATTCATTACTTTATTCCGAATAGACAAATGTTTAAACTAAGAAATAGTATAATTTAAAGAGAAAAATTAGGTGATTTTAAATTTCATGACAACACATCTCAAAAAGGTTGGGACAAGGTCATGTATTGCACATGCTTCACATGCTGCACACAGACTCATACAAACACTTCATGGCTCATTTCGTTCTCTCCAGGTGTGTACTTTATGCAGATTTGATTCTATCTATAAATGTTTGTCTAAAGGGTTTATCTGGACCAGGGAAGTGTCACAGAAGGAAATAAGTGTTACAAATTTTGTATAGAATTGATTACATAGATGCAAGCACAAGTGAGAGCTCAAGCTAACTGAACTAGCAATCTCCTTCCAGAAAGAAATGATCAGACAGTTCAGTACACAGAACTTGCAAAAATGCTGCTTGTAATTTATGATTGCTGTTCATTAAAATGGCACATCTCTTATTTTCAGCAGCACAGTGACTAAAGGCAAACTGGGTCTGAGATTTCACACTTTTAGATGAACACTGAGCAAATGTTTAAACTAAGAAAATGTATCATTTAAAGAGAAAAATTAAGTGATTTTAAATTTCGTGACAACACATCTCAAAAAAGTTGGGACAACGTCATGTATAGCACTGTTAGACATCCCCTATTCTCTTTACAACAGTCTGTAAACA
>JAOUQV010025307.1:0-18604 GCA_028565295.1 Aspidoras spilotus
AGAAATGAATGTCTGTTTTACATCGGAGGCCCTTCCTGCAACATCTGACGAAATTGGGGTGCTCGATCGGTTTATCTGCTACGCATCCAACCATCGCAAAGTGATTACGGCATATAACAATGACAAAGTTGCGAGTTGCAAGCAATGTGGACATAATGTAAATTTTCCTAGTAGTCTCTCTCTCTCAGTTCCATTTAATTTAAAGAGCTTTATTGATATGACCGTACAGTTACAGTATTGTCTAAGCGTTACAATAATTTAAACAAATATAACAATTACACACTAGTGAAGAGTAGAAAAAATTAAAATAAAATACAATACAAATAGTACAGTTATGTACAATATATATATAAACAAAGAGTACAAAAGAGTAGAAGGGAACAATAAAACTGAAACACCTGGTTTTAGACCACAGTAATGTATTTATATGGTGTAGGGCCTTTTTTGCGGCCAATACAGCATCAATTCGTCTTGGGAATGACGCATACAAGTCTTGCACAGTGGTCAGAGGGATATTAAGCCATTCTTCTAGCAGGATAGTGGCCAGGTCACTACGTTATGATGGTGGAGGAAAATGTTTCCTCACTTGCTCCTCCAAAACACCCCAAAGAGGCTCTTGATACATCACATTACTTGTGCAATGTGCAATTAATGAAGATTGGCCACCAGTATTGTCCAATTTAGCCATACAAGTGTGTGTGTGTGTTACTCATTGTTGCTCAGTTTGTGACAGGCAGATATATATTGTCCTGCTAAGATACAACTCTCTTTCATTTCCCCTAGCAAGAAGTGTAGTGTGTGTGTTGGGTGTGAAGGAGAATTGGGGGTGTATTTGTTTGAATTTGGGGAAATATGTTTGTCGAAGCTGTGTGTATTTGTTACACTCTGTGTGAAAGTACAGCTCTGTCTCCACAGCATCAGTGTTACACTGTCTAAACACTCTCTGCTCTTTAGGAAGCCATGATTTCTTATAGCGACCCATCTCTATGTGGAGTGTGTGTGTGCACTGAGTCTGTACTTTGTTGCATTTTGCTTCCTGTGTGTGTGTGTTCCAGTGTGTGATGTATTTTTCTTTTTGTACATTTATCATATGGTTTGTTCTGACTGATCTCGTGTTTAACTGATCCTGATGTACAACACTGTTAGTGTGCATTAGTGTGTTGAGGTTCAGGACCAGCTGAGTGAGGAGACTCTTCTCTCTTTTCAGCTCTTGGCATTGCAGGGCTTTGTAGTGGTAGGACTGGGGGTCCCTGTGTTTATATTTGAATAGATCTTTTCTGAATTTTGATTAGTAAAGGTGTGTGTGAGTGTGGGTGGGTGTGACAGACAGAAATAGAGAGGGGAGAGGGTTAAAGCAGTGTTTGAACTAATTCAAGGAAATGGAGGAGGCAGCTCGATATAGTCTCTTGGAGACTAAAGTAGGCAAATGCAAGGAACACACACAAACAGTTGCATGCACACAGAGAATACACATGCTCCTAATGCAACCTTCATTCTCTAGTTTCATTTTTCTTATACATTTGTTATATTCGTTTATGAGTAGTACCACTAAATTGCAAACAATGTTTTGACTGTTATATGGTTTATTACACAGTTATCCATTGCCTGTTATTATTCATTCATTATTTTCCGCTAAATTCACAAGAATGTTGCGGGCCAGCTGGCACCCACTAGGCAACTCTGGGTACAAGGGCAGGAACAACCCTAGACAGGGCACCACTCCATTGTAGGGGCAATTGGAGGCTTGTGCTTAAGGAACTGGCCTTGCGACCGGAAGGTGGCTGGTTTAACTCCTGGTACTGCCGAGGTGCTATGGGGCAAGGACCAATTCCGCTGTGCGCAAACAGTCGAATATAGTTCATTTTCACTATTTCACACAAAATCACACACACATTCACTTCAAAGACACAAATTAACCTAACACACATGGCCTTGGAATGCAGGAGGAAACTCAGAGCACTCTGAGAAAACCTGAAAGAACACAGAAAGAACATGAAAAATATGTGCCAAATTGAAAATCAATCAGCTCAGAGGGAAATTGTGAAATGTAATACCTGTTGCTAAAATGACAAATATATGCTAAACTGAAAAGATGCAAATGCAATGCTGCATTACCAATCCTGTGTTACTTTTCCTTAAGGTGAAAAGCAATCACCACATTGGAAGAATGTGAAATGCATTGAACATAACTATGAAAACTTTACAAACTGAAAAGCAAACCATTTCTGCAAAGTGACCTCTTTATTGAATAAAATACACAAGGACTTAGGTTTTGAAATGTAATCAATGTATAAACTGTATTGCTTTCCATTGTGAGATTACATTTGTCTATTTGGTCCAGCTCTTCCATATTTCCTCACGGACCTACATAAACTTTGCTGTAAAGCTAACAGTAATAAAATGTAGGCTAGACCACGCGAGCAACGGAGGCTCCCCGGCTGCCATGTCACATTTTTGCCAACTCCTACTTTTCCCTAGCTGGGTGTGTACAGCTGATTAGTTGGCTATTGCTTATAGAGAAGCGACTCTCATCAGTCCAGAGGCTTCGCTTTCAGACCGTTTCTGCTCCAAGCCGGTTCGGATCTATTTCTCTCTCTCTATCTCTTTCACACACACACACACACACGTTCTCTCTCACACACACACAGGCGCGCGCATGAACACACAGTAATGAAGAATTGTCCGAGTGAAAAGAGACCGTTGGTTTTCCCGGAGCGCCGAGTCGCTTTGCTGTGTGAGTCGCGGACTTGAGAGGAGAGCGAAGTCCTCTTCCTCTAATGAAGTACAGAGCCACAGACACAACAGCGCAATATGAGAAAACCCAAAATCAACCGCATGGTGCTTGCGATGTGCCTGGGTTCCTTCGTTATGCTCATATTTTATTTCCAGAGTCACCTGAGACCAGGTGAGTCATATGCTCTCCCCAGATTCGATTCGGATCCGACTCCTTTTTCTTCTGTTCGCTTACCACGCGATTCTGTTCTACTCTGTCTTTTAGTTTATTTACTTAGTTTTATGTATTTAGGTCTTCTAATTAAAATAACTTTACATAGCTGCCGAGGTCTAATCATCCAGTTTCTCACGTGAAGATGTTAAAGATGTTTTTTCATTTGTGCTTTACAGAGTGAATTTTTGTGTATTCCAAATTCTGTATATTTAGGTTACAAATGCTAAATTAGGGTAAAATCATAGATATTACTTTGCAGTTCATATATCTGAAAATTGTCTAGCGTTATTTGCATATACTTCATATATAAAACTGTACACAGAGCTGTGTGTTAGGTAAGATACAATATGATACTGGAAGTGCGGCAAGATCAGATAGTCATTTATTATTCCAACAACATTAAATATTCAGTGTCACAGGAGCAAAGAAGAAGAAAATGCATATAGCTTAAAGTTCTTGCAGGATCAGTGCGATGCAGTATGCTTAATTCAGGCTAAACACTGCCAGCACATCAGCAGGACATTTCCCACATGGAAACTTCTGAGGTTGGAGCTCTGTTTAATTAATGAGCCTAGTGTTTCATGTGTCTTTTTTATGTGCATGTGATAAGATAACATACACTACCTTTAATATATGATATATAAGTCTTCTGTTATAAAATCTCAGATTTTCTCTCAACTCTTCTTTGTTTTTTTCTTGTTCCCTCCTCTCAGCCGTCACCCTTTTACACTCATCATTCTCACAATGAGAGCTTTCAGACAGGTCAAAAAATGTGTTACTAGGAGCACAGTGGCGCATGCACAGACAAAATTTCACACAGCTTATATGTGCTATGAATAAACAATAATTAAAATAGTAGTAATTTGTGGATTCATTTATTTATTCATTCATTTTTTTCTGCTTAATCCACACGGGTCGCAGGCCAGCTGATGCCCACCCACTGGGCAACTCAGGGCGCAAGTGCAAGAACAACACTAAACAGGGTGCCGATCCATCATAGGGCATACACACTCACAGTTATACACATGCTCAGCCGTCACCCTTTTACACTCATCATTCTCACAATGAGAGCTTTCAGACAGGTCAAAAAATGTGTTACTAGGAGCACAGTGGCGCATGCACAGACAAAATTTCACACAGCTTATATGTGCTATGAATAAACAATAATTAAAATAGTAGTAATTTGTGGATTCATTTATTTATTCATTCATTTTTTTCTGCTTAATCCACACGGGTCGCAGGCCAGTGGCAGAATGTTTCACTTTCACTTTCACTTTCACATGCAACTCCACACAGAAATTTTCAGTCGTCCCACCTGGGATTGAACCTAGGTCCTTCTTTCTGTGAGACGGTAGCACAACCCAATACACCACTGTGCTACCCCAGTTTATGGATTAAATCTTGATTTGATTTTACTCCCACTGAGTACAATCTTGATTCACTTTGTCTATCAGAGAGATGATGATACTTATGCCGGCAACTTCAACATATGTTGCTTTCTGTGTTAAATCCAAAAAGCATATTCCTGTTTCCACTTTAACCTTCCACATTGAGGTTAATTAAATCCTGTGCTAGTTCTGTTATGACATAACCACACAAAGCCTTTCCTGACCTCCCCGTTAAGAAAATTCTTCTAAGAGGCCTTTCCTACATGACACATGAGCCATGCAAATTTATTTCTTCTTAGCAATTTATAAAGAGTTTATGTTTAGCATTTAATGTTTAACATTTAGTAAATACTTATATTTCACTCTTAATTTTATCATGTTGTAGAACAAACTTCTATAAGTGGCTGACAAAACAGCAAGCAAGACATACTAGATATAGATGTGCATTATCCTCCTTTCCCTTGTGCAGGCCCTGGTCTTAGATTTGTGCTCCTGCAAAATGCATAGTGAACGTATAGGGTAGAGAACATCTGGTGTAGAGAACATCAAGGTATAGAAAACATCTGAGGTCATTAATGTACTGTTGGATTTCTATTATTTATGTCAGAGAATGCAAAAGTCCAGTTTATTACAAAAGGTCTGAGATAAAACAGAATATTTTGGACAAAAGTCCTACATCAACTGTGTGAGCAGATCACATAAAAAGCATATATATACAAAGCCCATTCCCAGACAAGTTAGGAAAACTTGTATACTGTAATGAAAACTGAAAACTGTAATTTGTTAAATCTCTTGAACTCTTTTTTAAACTATTGATAGTACAAAGAATACTTTTTCAGGCAAATGACAATAATATTCTGCTATTATAATTGGGTCATCCCTGTGCAACAAGATGCATGATGAAGAATTACTGATGAAGAAAATCATTGTAACACAGTCTGTCACTGCATAAAGAAATGCAACCCAACACTGTATTATGCTCATTCTTTAAAATGTATGGCAATATAGCATTGATATAGCACAGGGGCACAACCTCTATCTTCGCACAACATCTTGTCTTCTTAAGTCAACTAGCACCTGTCAGGCCTTGTGTCATGCTCAATATATGGCTTCAAATCAGTAATTGTAAACATGACCATTACAAAACTGTAATATTTTGGGGGAAAAAAACTAAATCAATGGATTATATTAGATAGTTATGATTTTGTTAGTATTTAAACAATTTAGCAAGAGTTTTCTTCTTCATCTTTAACAAGCATAAATCCAAGATGGAGCTCACAGTTTCTACATGTCATGTCATACGCTGCCATCACTGCACAAGTTTTTGGACTGTGGGAGGAAACCAGATGACCCAGAGGAAATCCACACAGACACGCTAAAAACATGGACTTTGGTAGCTGCACTGGGAAATCAAACCTAGAAACTTCTTGCTATGAGGTGGCAGCGCTACCCACTACACCACTGAGCTGCCCAACAGTTACCACATTGATGCATATAATTGAGTAAATCACAGCCAGTTTTTATTTTAGCATGTCAGTGCTAAAATCCATAATACAACTACAACATATTCTCTTCATCATGTTGGGGTACTTCAATCTCACCCCCTTACATTTTCACCTGGACTTTCACAAGCTGACATTGCTAAATTACATGTTAGAAGGTTTTTAGGTTGGACGCTGGGCGGTGATTAGTGTGAACCCGATTATGAGTATAGAAAGTAAAAATCTGGGAGTTCATTAAATATTAACTGCTATATTAAAAGAAACAAAATATATTGAATAGTCAGATTTAGTTCAAGTCAACTAATATTCTTATAAAGTTCATTTATAGTACATATTCCCAGGCAAAGTGCATTGTATGGTGTCAGATAATTTTATTACACTTTAGAAAAAAGCATATACTGTATGTTCTAGGATTTTTACATGAAACATTTATTAATACAATACAATTTGTTTTATACAACAAATAATATGCAACACTCAATACATTTGACTTTATATCATTTTTATTGCGATATATGATGAAACAGGAACTACAATAGATCTTTACTATCTCCATTAAATTATAAATGGACTGCTATGTCTGAAATTAATACTAATATTTTTACATCTCTAGAACGACACATGTCGTGAAATATATAATTCTAGCCTTTAGATACCATTGATGAACCATAGTGTTTCTGCATCTCAGCATGACTGGTCTTCTCATCCTCCCCCTTTCTCTGAACTTGGCCAGTGAGTGGTGGAGAATGTTATTATTAGTCTCTGCTTTCTACTGCTTTATACACCTTCTGGCTTACCAAATACCTTCTGTTAAGCTTAATGTATTTGTATTAGGACTGCTTCTAACTGTTTTATCAAGATGTCAGTAACACTTTCATTCATTAATTTCTGTATCTCTTTTTTATGCACATAATAACAGGAAGTAAAATAAGATAGCAAATAGATATTTAACCTGACAAATAAGCAAAACTCATTTTATGGCATACTTTGTTATTTGTTGGCAATGCCATTAAAATAAACTAAAATACAGAGAGAATTCCCTGGTACCACAGCTTGCATATAGGGCAGCTCTCAGCCCTCTGCTAATGTACACATCTGCAGCAGTCCTTCTGAAGGTCTGCATACAGAACGCCCTTCATAGCCTGCACAGGGACCCACATTATCCTCCTCCAACTCCCTAAAGAAAGAAAGAGAGAGAGAGAGAGAGAGAGAGAGAGAGAGAGAGAAGGTGGGGGAAGAGGCAGGATGTTGGTGAGGGGAGGCCACAGTAAAGCTGAATCTAGAATTCTTCCTCTGTGAATAAGCTTGGGCTCAGTGAACATGGCAAAGATTTCTAACAACTAAGTGATACATGCACCTATATCATCTGCCATGTACAGATGTAGTGGAATGTTATTTCAGCTAAAATGAAATTCTCCTGAGAAATACTTTTCTGCAAAAGTTAGTTCGCACTCATGCACACACTGGTGCTATTCAGCATCAAAAAAGTCAAATTTTTTGCATGTTTGTTCTTCTGCCACAGCACTGCATACTGCTTGATCAGGGATTTTATATATAGTACAGACGCTGATGTAAAAAGATTAATGCTGTGAGGTGATTTTAAAAAATGCATCAAATTACATGCATTGTGAATAATTAATCATGATTAATTGCATACATACATTTTTAACAGTTGTACATCACAATTTAATCACATTTAGATGTGATTAGTTTCCGTTTTAAACCCAGCTTGAGTATAGCTTTATACAAGACTGGCTAGTTTTAGCATCAGTTGCTGTTCTAGCATGGACTTCCATATTTTCATTTATGTGCATTGCATTGAGGTGATAAATTTCAGGTTTAAACAAATATCCTACATAAAGAGCACAATTCTCCTATTCACTGCTCTAGCTAGATGTTTTTAAACATATACAGTATGACCCATTAACGTGTGTTACGTTTTCTAAGTTTGTTATCTTTTTTACAACTGTGTAATGAGAGAGTTTGTTTTCGGGTGCTCCAGGGTAATACTAGCCCTGGCAGTCAAATCTATTTAAGTTGCTTGGTATTGGAACCAAAAGTGTTAAAGGTACACCGGGTAAGGGGCAAAAATTAACACTAATAATCAGCGTTAATCGTTTTAATTAATTAAAATTAACTTATATAATAATTTGGGGTGTTTTAAAATGAAAACAAAAACTTTGTGTGTCAGAAAAACAGCACACTGCACATATTCAAGTTTAAACTGACACAGATAACTTAGCACCAGGGTCAAAATATCTGATCCCAAGAAATTGTCTTGTCGCAGTGTAGGCCCATGATGAAGCTGATGATTCTGTGTGGTAAACTAGTTATCAGAAGATATTTTCTGCTAACACAGTGACTATATTCTCTAGTCCACATATTTGCCATTTTACCCTTATTACTAGAATGCTAAGATTTTTTGTTCTCATGTCACTAAAAGCCATTTATCTGCACTCATTAAGTCTGTAACCCCAGTTAAGATATTTATTGTAATGATGGGTAGCCGGTTTAGACCCATTAGTATGACAGAGAGAGAGAGAAATAAGAGGCTTTAATAGAAATTAAGAGTAAAAGACTTTAATAAAAATGTATAGTAGCAAACACATTCAAACAATGCACGCAGATCTGAATAATTCAAATATATAATCCCTCACAAGCTAATAAAACTTACTTCCTTTAGTCAGTCAGTTATACTTTTTGGCTGTTCCTGATTAGAGGGTCACCACAGTAGATCAATTGACTGCATGAGTAATTTGACACACGTTTTTTATGCCAGATGACCTTTCTGATGCAAGCCTCCTATTTTGAGTGACCTTCATAAAATCAACCAAACAAAGAGAATGCATATCACTCGTTAAGCATGATACAGTATAACATATATGTATATACATATATCCAGGTCTCTCTTAAAAAAGAAAATTGGTATCTCAATTGGTTTAACCTGTTTAAATAATAAATATCTTGGATTCATACATTTTATTATTATTATTTTTATTGCTATTCTTTCATTAATATGTGGGTTAATATCCTCTGCTTTAACACTCATTTTCATGTAGGTTACATATGAACAGGTCTAATGAGCTTTTATGTTCTTTATAAGAATACTTAATGCTATGTAGTGTTCTTTGATTGTTTGCCCTCCAGGATACTGTAACAGTTTCCAGATGTTCAGACTCTATTCACATTTGGGCGGGGGCTTTTTTTTTTTAGGACAGTTTCAGGCAGCGTTAAGAACTGATCATATTTATGTAACATATACTCACCAGCCATATTATTTGTAACTTTTGTACACTTGTATCCAAGAAACTATCCAATGGGGCTATTATGTGGCTACAGAGCAATTCATAGAATCGCACAGATACCGGTTAAAAGCTTCAAGAAAACTTTCCCATCAGAATGAAGGAAAATGTGATCTCAGTGACTATGACCATAGCATGGTTGTTTCCTAGACAGTCTGACTATTTCAGAAACTGCTGATCTGAACCATGATCTGAACTGTGTGCACAAGCTTAATTGTGTAGTTTAGAACAGTACCTTGTCCTGTATTAGAGACAGGTGTAACGGTGTAGGGAATGTTTTCTTGGCAAATATTGCACCTCTTAATACCACTGAGCACTGTTTGAATATTGCAGTCTATGTCTGTTTTGTATGTCCTTTTGTGGCCAGGTAATGCGTTTGTGTATTTGAAGATGTTATGACACAAAAGATGGTGTGTTAAATTCGGAGTTGTGATTGAAATTTTCTTTATGACACCCCATCGTTTGGCTGTTCAGTGTTCAGGCCATTATTGGTGTGGACAGGGTGAGAGGGTTCAGTGTTCACAGACAAGTGCAGTACTACTTCGCCAAGTCTCACTAGAGTGTGGACACACAAACAAACACACAGAAAGAGAAAACAGAGATAGAGAGAAAACAGAGAAAGAGAGAGAGAGAGAGAGAGTGCACTAGAAAATTTATGTCACTTCACTAACTTTGAAAGTCTCCTGGCCACTTCACATTTTCTCACACTCACTCAGTTTCTAGAAACTCAGTTATAATTTGTAATTCTTTGGTGTCTATATTTCCAATTTACTCATTTATATCGCAAGAAGTGTGGTAATACATATAAAAAACAAAAAAATCGCTGTTAATTTTCAAATTTACATTCACTGGCCACCTTAATAGGTATGCCTGTTCAATTGCAACAGATTTTTGTTAACACAAATTTCTAAATCAGCCAATCCTATGACCACAAGTGCAAATAGAGGTGGTTAAAACAACTTGCTCAAGTGCAAACTGAGCATCAGTGATAGTTGTTTACACACAACTATCTTTAGGGTTTATAAAGATTGGTAAAAAAAAAAGAGAAAATATGCAGTAAATGGTAGTTGTGTGAAAAAAATTCCTTGTTGATGTAAGCAGAGATGTACAGACTGGTTTAAGATGATAGGATGGCAAAAGTAACCTACATAACCAGTCATTACAACTAAGGAATGCAGAATATCATATCTGTTTAAAGTATGCCAAAAAACTTTAAGGCTGTTCTGAAGACAAAATGGGGTCCGACCTTTTACTAGCAAGATGTAAAGTGGCCGGTGAGTGTATATTTAATGTGTATTGCTTTGTGATAATCATCAGGGTTTTCTTATTTTCATTCATTAATTCATTTTCTTTCACTGGGCTTGTGGGCCAGCCTTTGCCCACCCGGCAACTCTGGGTGCAATGGCAGGAACAACCCTAGCCTAGGCGTTACCCTGTAGGGCACACACACAGTCACACATACATTCACACACTAAGGGACACTTTAGAGACACAACTTAACCTAGCATGCATGTCTTTGTAATGCAGAAGGAAACCAGACCACCCAGTCAAAACCTGCACGAACACTCCAATAGTTTTCCAACCCGGGGATCATACTAGGATCCTTTATGCTGTGAGGTGACAGCACTAGCAAATAAGCCACTATGCTGCCCTAATCAAATATTGATTGCTTAAGATAAAAGCGTCAGTTTGAGACCCTTATTTTATTAATAATGAAATAATAAAAGCGCTAAAATAGATTTTTATGCCATTGATTACACTGGTATTGTAAAGAAGTAAGAGGAATCACAGTTCTTAACAACCCCTTTAAGTGTCACTATACCCTTTAGTTTTAGTCTCTTCATTTAGCAAACTTCCCTAATGGCAAAATATACATGAAATTGATATGTTTAGAAGGTGGTAGCTATTTCACCTCTGATATTTGGTTATATTAAAAAAATGAATACAAACACAAATTTGGACATCTCTAAACAAATGTTAATCTGTCAAAACATATAAAATAGCAGTCTCAAAAATAAAGGACAACAATTTTGCCCTTAGCGCTTTTTTAAAAAAATCCGTTTTGTTTTCTGACTGTGCTCAAAGATACGCTAGTAAGATATTGTGGCGCATCATCAAGTTGCGATGGTTGGCTGCACAAATGTGCTCTGTGGTATAGGGATAAGCTGACTGATCTTTCAAATTTTGTGTCAACTGTAAGGACAATTTAGAAACTCCAGTTAGCCTACCGCATGTTTTTGGACTATGGGAGGAAACCGGAGCACCTGAATGAGTGTGGTTTTAGCATGAAATTTAAAACTCTTAAGGATAATTTGTTTGAGCAGATGGTATAGATGTGGAGATGTGGAGACTCAAGCTTTAGTGTGCTGCTCTATCAGCCATTTTAGGTTGAGATATTGCGGGGAGCTTAAAAAGATAGCAACACATCAAGTCTACTCTTTACAAAATACAGTAGGGTCTGGATACATCTGAAAATGCTCTTTGTCAAGTTGTATTTTCTTTTAGTTCTGCCTAAAACTTTTCACACATTCGACTGAGCACAGCAACGTTTTTTTCTCTGAAGGTGGTAAAGTTTTAGGCATCTGAGACCTCCAGCTGAGTTTGTGAGAGATATGTGTGTGTGTGTTCAATGTGAGTGTGGTAAATACAGGGTCATGAAAGAGCCAAGCATGCAAAGGAATCCAATTGCCCTGCAATCCATCACACTTCAATCTATTCTGTCCTGCGTAAAAGACCCCCTCTATTCATACAATACCTGCCACAATACAGACATAAATACAGACTTCTGTGGACATAATGTAGGCAGTGTGCAGTTAAAAATAAAACCTAGATAGTGAGTTCCCAGTATGGTCAGACTCACCCAGAAACACATTGTTTCAGTGTCAGGATATTTCTTGAGGTTACACTGAGACTGTATATTTAACTTTTCATACTAAACCAAAATATAGAAAACTGAAACCGATCACTGAGAATAAAAAAGGAATTTTCTTGTTTTTTTGGAATCCTGGAATTAAACTGCTATATTTGGAAAATTAAATAATTTGACAATGACAAATTTTACTATGCTATTAAATATGTATTCATAACATGTAAATATATACAAATTATTTGCGTTATATCCCATAGATATTCGGTTTGTACATCTGTTTTCAACTGCACAGCCAAAGCATTTAATTTTTTGTACTTTTTGCAATTGTGTGTTCAACATGTATGACTTATTTAGCAAGTTATTAGATATTATTTCAAATACTTCACAATCTTCACAGACATTACAGGAAAATGGTGGCGAAATTTCAGCAGCAATATAAAAATAACTAAACTGATTTTTTAAGCTAAGAATTATACATTCTCATGTGCTTGAACCTTCTTTACTCTGCGACTTAACTGTGTTTATCTTGACTCTATCAGAAAGCTATCAGAGTTTGCTATACCTATAACAAACGGGAATATGATATTATTATGCTTATGCATAGTTTTGTTAATATCCACTGTAACGCATCAATTCTTCAGTTTTTAAATAAAAGTTTGGATATTATGTATCTATAAGCACTGCATTACTTCATTTAAGAAGATTATAATGGCCTGAACTATGGGAAACTGAAAATTAGGCCAGCACCTGGACCTTTGTATGAAGACAGCCTTTGTTTTCCTCTTTTATCTATCCTCAGTTAAGTATTCGATCATGATAGACTCTTTCTAAAACACTTGAACTAAACATAAGCTTATTTGCAATGGACACTTTACATTTTGCCAATTACTGTTGTAAATATGTATTTAAATTAGATTTACAGCATTTAGCAGATGTTTTTTAGATGTCAGTCTTATTGTGTTTGGTGGTCTCAAACAAAAAATATCCTCATGCTAATTCAAATGGAAGTTACAAAAGTCACAATTAGGAAAAACAACTCCCCGTAATTCTTGTGCAAAGTATCGCAACCTAGATTCTCACATTGTCAGCAGTATTTTATTTAGTTCTGATAATGTGCGAAACCAGATTTTACACATTAATTGAATTATTATTCTTGATAATTTAAAGGTTGTAACTTTATCCTTAATATTAAACGAATCTGCTTCTATTAAACTTGCGATTATACTTGGATTGAGGTATATAGTTAGGCACTGTAATTGCAAAGTACAAATATTTATGGGTGTTCCAAATGTTCCCCAGATGAGCACGTAGAAAAAGCAAATATATTGAACCCAAACTCATTTTAGTCAGTAACAATTAAAAAGCATTGTAATAGATACTGCATATATGGATAATCATAATGTCTCTTTTGCGGAAAAGTACTGAGGTTCAAGCAGACTACAAGTTTTACCATTTAAAGAAGGCGTTGCTCCTGTTTTAGTAATAAAATCATTCTGCACACGGTTGTGTATATGCATTATGACTAAACAGAATCTTTAGTGACTCTGTTTCCATTACTCCATTCTCCCTAGCATCAATCCTCTTTGAATTAATTCTTTTTGGTTGTGTGTGTGTATAATGTCTGTCACTGTATGTGTGTGATTGTGAGACACTCAACAGAGTCAGAGAGTGACTAAATGTCTGTGCTCAGGTTACAACAGTAGTAGTAACCTCTTACTCACAGAGAAGGCATTAAGAATCGCTGTTGATTAAGAGACATTATAATTTGCATGCCATAAACATGGATGAAGACATTTAAATGAGGATGCATTAATTTTTTCCTACAATTCTTTCCTGCTTTCTCCTAATTTAAGCACCACTAGTCTTAGTTTTTTTTTAATAAAGTCTTTATTTTTTGTCTTTATTTGTTATTAGTGCAGGACAGTGAACATGCCAGAGGACAAAGGAAATCTGTGAGGAGTCCACTCCAAGCCCTTTATGCTACTGACCATGTAAGAATCAATCACACAGCAGAGCACATTATTGTCTTTCATACAGACAATTATTAAATCCTAAAGACATATTACAAAGCCGTTAAATAATAATACTATTTTAAATGGGTAAGTGACATTATTTATGTATTTTTAATGCAACAGAGAATCATAGAATAGTAACTCAGGGATAAATCATTATTTTTAACACATTTTTTTCAATTAATCATTCAGACCAGTTTTTTTGTGACAGCAATGTTGGTACATAAGTTTTCTGACAATTAAAACCATATTTTCCCTAAAAACAATACATCTATTAGTACTAAATATTTGAATGTGCTTAATATTTTCTACCTGTAGTCATTTTTGTGCTACGTTTATTCCATTCATCCTGATGTCTTTACTAGACACTTGAGCTGAACCAAGCTAAAAATGCACACAGAATTAGCAGTAAACCAAACATATATTTTTATCTGCCATATTTGTCTATAGAAACTAAAGAATCTAGTAAGAAATCTGCCAGCTTCTATAATGTGCACTCCTGAGAAGAGTCACTATACCCATAATTCTTGAACACTCCGCTCCTTGCTTGAGCCATAGTGCACATTAGAGAACACTGGGATGTGCCGCTTCAGGAATGCGGAAGTGTATAGTTACCGAAAGGGAGTGCTTCTCACTGCCTGCCATGAAACAATCCTTGGAGACATAGATTGTTGACAGGAAAAAGAGGTCCATGTCATCTGAATTCGATGATGCCATGAGCGGGGGATAACAATCATAGCCCATAACATCATCATCAGATGATATGTCCCACATTGACATTAAACAAAAAACATTGTACAAAACATGAAAACAAATACAAAAAAAATGAACATAAATACTAAGGCAGTCCAGTGTATGTCAGAGGAAAACCTAGATGAGATATCACAAGAAAAAAGTCTACATAACTTCCATATAACTTCTCTTCCTGCTCTTGATAAAGGCAGTTGCATTTTCTCTTCTTTCCCTTATCTCTCCTGTCAAGTGTCTCCTGTCTTGTGTACTGCTACTGAGAGATTTTCTCCACTCTTCTCTACAAAAACAAAAAAATATGGAATTAATTAAATGGTTTCTCAATGCAATTGACCATCTTCTCAACGAGAAGTCTGGGATCGGGGAAACCAGCCTGTCCTGACATTTGCAGCTGGATACATGAGGGATTCATGGGAGAACTGGTAGGCCAGGTGCCTGGCTACTCTTTCTGTGGAGGAAATTGAGGACGTATATCTATTTGGAACCAAGATAACGGCATTCTGCTAACTGGATCAGGTATTGCCCCGATCTATTGAGAATCTAAACTAATGAGAACAGCTGTCTATGCCTCTTTGAAGCTGCACAACATGATTGACGCAATGGGCAGAGCTGTCAGGAGTTAAATTTTGACTTTGAATCAGAAGATGGACAACATCATTTCTCTGCTCAATCGTCTGAGAGACTGTAAGGCATTACAAAATGGACATATAAACTCTGTATAGACTGATAGACTATGGGAATGAAAAATGATTTTCTCTTTAACAAACAAAGCTTAAGCTGTGTTTTGGCTACCCTAAAACCAGCTACAGCTCTTCAAGTCTGCTGCTGCGATAAACAAAATACTCTGTGAGGAGCTGAAAGTAGATAAAGTCTATTTTCCCAATCTCCTCGAGCTCTTACCCATCTCTATCCCCCTTCCCTTACTCCACACTCCTGTAGTGTGTCTAGTTGCTTTTAAAACTGTGCTGGGGTGTTTTTTAACCCTCAGGAACTGTGAGCTGCAGTATATTTTTTGGCCCTTCCTAATGTGTATTCTTTCCTATGTTCTTTCTATGTTTAAGAAGGCGGCGCACACATGTGCAGTGTCCTCCCTCGATAGTCTGGTCTTTGTTTAGTCCTGTAAGTTTGTATGTCCTTGTCATGTTTTGTGGGTCTTAGAGGAACGAAATTTAATTCTGTGTATGTCTTGCACATATTGCAAAACGTGAGGCTTAGGATCTCTTCAGAATTGGCTGTTTAGTAGTTATTATTTGATTGATTTCCAGTTTATTTATGTACTGTTTATTGTCCATTCTGCACTTTATTATATTTATTATACAAAATGTTGACCTCTGGGTGACGTCTAAATCCTCTTCACTTTTGCACACTCTTCTCATTGCTAGAGACGCTCTGAGGCATGTCGGGAATGCATAGGTGGGCGTGCGGGCAGGAGTGTGCGTCTTAGCACCAACTTTAAATATTAACACCACCGACAGATAATCTTTATTTTTCCTAATTAAATTAAACTAAAACTCATCTATGTATTCCATGTCATCTGAATCTTACGATGCCATGAGCTGCAGGTCATACTGACATCAAAACAAAACTTAACCAGAGAACCAGAAACATAAACAATACATGAAAACAAGTACTAAGGCTAGGAATGACAAAACACAGAGAACACAATGCATAAAGCACTATAAACACATTATTAATCGATGAGCTTGCTCTACTTTAACTTTACTTACTCAAACACACTCTTCTTTCATCCACATGGTATAGTATGGTATGGTATGGTATAAATTTATTGTCAAATATGCAATATGTACAAAAGGTACAGACAATTAAATTTTGTTCCTTTCAGACCCAACAAAACATGACAAGGACATATAAACTTACAGGACTAAACAAACACCAGACTATCGGGAAAGAGAGTGCATGCTGTGCTTTACCTTCTTAAACACAGAAAGAACATAGGAAAATAATACACATTATGTAGGGACAAAACATATACTGCAGCTCACAAAGAAGCAGTGGTTAAAAAACACCCGAGCACAATTACAAAGCAATTAGACATGCCACGGTGTAATAGAGTAATGGATGGATAGAGACAGGTAAGAGCTTGAAGGCATTGGGGAAAGAGACTTTGTCTTCTATTTGCCTCTCACTGAGGATTTTGTTTATCATAGCAGCAGCAGCCTTAAAGAGCTGTAGCCGGTTTCAGAGTAGCCAAAACATAAATTAATTGTTGTTTGTTGAGGGAGGAAAATATTTACATCCTCATTGTATCTACTGCATCCATATGTCTATTTTGTGATTTATTACAGTTTTTTACATGTCAAGTCAGAGATATGATGTTGTCTGTCTTCTGATTCCAGTCACAATCTGAGTGCTGACAAGTCTGGCCATTGCGTCAATCATGTCAGGCAGATTCAAAGGAGCTTGGACAGCTGTTCCTGTTAGTTTAGTTTCTCAGTAGATCAGGGCAATGCCTAATCCAATCAGCAGAATGCCCGTGATCATGGTTCTGAATAGATATAAATCCTGAATGTCCTCCATGGAAAGAGTCGCTAGGCACATGAATTGTCAGTTCTCCCACGAATGCCTCATGTATCCAGCTGCAAAAAATGTGACTGCCTTCATCGAGAGCAGGAATTGAAAGGAATTATAAGGGTATTTTAATCACGTAATTGTAATGATCATCAAAACATTGCATATAGCTGTGCAGCCTAACTAGGGGGTGTGTACATGGGTGAATAAGAATATAATAAATCGAATCAGATATTTAGTGTGAATTCATGCAAATGGACTGTTCAAAACTATTATTAAAGTTCCCATCATTAACACTGATTATCTAAAAGGGACTAGAACTTTTACAAGACCAGTTGGTAATGGGACAAAATTGTTTTTGCCCTTATAGTGTTTTAGTTGTAAATAAGTTGTAAAATTGGGGGTTAAGCAATGTATACCTTTATCTGTTGTTTATATAATGCTCGCCATTTTTATAATACATTGTCCCAAACCTGAAAAACCACTTAGTTCTTTTTTATCAGTAACATTCATTCTCCTGTAGCATGTAATTGATTTATCTAGGTTTTAGTGCCATTCCTAAAAGTGGCTTGGCTGCTTCCTCTCTTTTCTCTTAATCTGTCCTGCTTCATTTAGGTGGGAGCTGCGTGCATTCTCAGGTTTCACACTAACAGCTAATAAATGTCCTTTAACAGCAAGCATGTCTGTATGTTCAGGCCAGACGGCACATGAGGGAAGGCACTTTCCACGTGGCCACATTCTTTCCCTTTTCCTTCAAATATGGAATGAACGGCTCTTTCACATTCTCTGAGACACACTGTTGAGAGTCTAAAAAAATAGACGTATGGATGTGCGCAAGGGTCATCGAGGCAGCATGTGTGTGCAATGATTCAGTATGCTTCAATCACCCAAAAAGAAACTAGTGAGCGGGTGAAAAAGGGGGAGCCTAATCTGTGTTGCCTTAAACTCACATATAAAACTTCCACTACTGAAGATTAAGCATAACTCTGTTGTTATCACGGTGCATTTGGAAAGTATTAATAGCACTTCACTTTTTCCATATTTTATGATCCTATAGCCTTGTCCCAAAGTAGATTAAATTAATTTTCCCTCGAAATTCTAGACACAATACTCCATTAAAGAGTTTATTTTAATTTCTTGTACATTTTTTAAAATATATATATATATACAGGGGTTAGACAATAAAACTGAAACAACTGTCATTTTAGTGTGGGAGGATTCATGGCAAAATTGGACAAGCCTGGTAGCCAATCTTCATTAATTGCACATTGCACCAGTAAGAACAGAGTGTGAAGGTTCAATTAG
>JAOUQV010026414.1:0-11126 GCA_028565295.1 Aspidoras spilotus
CACCGCTCCGGGCACGTGTGCTCACTTCACCAGTGTGTGTGTATGTGTGTGTTTCACTGCACGGATGGGTTAAATGCGGAGCACAAATTCCGCTGTGTGCAAAACATAGTGGCAAAAATGGTTCACATTCACTTTCAGTAGCTCCTGGGGCAGAATTCACTAATTACCCATAAACTGTGTGTAAAGTGTGAAGAGAACAGCAGTGTGTGATTAAATGTCTGTGAGGTCTCTACAGGTGCTAATGTCTAGCTCTGCTAATGGAGTGGGGTTTTCCAAAAAGCCATGCTGGGGTCATGCTAGCAACTCTTATTAACACAAAATCTTGCTAGCAGTTTTTAAGAAAAAAAGTTCATTTTTTCACACTAGAAGTGGTAATCACATAACGTCTTACACATGCTAGCAACTATACTTTAATTATTCATGATCATAAATCATGATAAATCATAATATCAGCTTTTGTTTATTCACAAAACTTATACTAGTATCAGTTTTTCTTTCACAAATTGCTAGCTACTGTTCTCCATTCATGCTAATGCTAATAGCTAATGTTTATTCGTTCAGCTTATGCTAGAAGCAGTTATTCTTCACAAATTGCTAGCTTCTGCTCTCAAATAATTATAATAAATCATGCTAGCAGCTATGTTTATTCATGAAACGTATTCTTTATTGTTATTCTTGAAAACATACTAATGTTGTGATTGACTAGGAGAGAATCGAAAGGTAGGACATAGTGCAGGAACAAAGGAAAGAAAAATCAGCTTCAGAACAAGAATAACCACCTGGAAAACTGTCAAAAGGCTCAGTAGTGCAGAGCGTCTTGTGTTGCGCTATCTTTATGTGACCCAAGACATGTTATATTGTATATACGGAGTTTACTAGAGATAACAAGGAGCAGGTGTGATGAAATTGTAGTTACTGGGTGTGGCCATCTTGGTTGGCTGCCAGGAACTGTCGGAAGTGTAGTGTAGTACTGTATTTCTACACGTTTATGTTGGTAATTGTTGGTGCTAATGGAAGATAAGAATTTGCGCTTATTTTCTCTCACCAAACAATGAAGAATTTATGGACATCACGTTGGAAGGCAGAGGTTCAGAGTCTTTCACATATGTAGGATATGTGTAGAATGTAGAATAACAAACGCTGCAGTTTGTGCCGGTGAAATAAAAAAATGCCAATGAACAAAGATATGAAAAGACAAACTAATTAGCACCAACACCAAGATATGACTGATGAAAGCCTTAGTCTGACCAGTAGTCTCATATGGATGTAAATCCTAGAGCATGAAGGAAAAAAAAAGAAAGAAATATTTGGGATTTTGAGAACAAGTGCCTCTGGTTGTTAAGGATCTCATGGACAAAGATGATAACCACTGAGCAAGTCTACAGGATGACCAGAACAGTAAAGGGAGTTAGTGAACCTAAATAAAATCCCGCAAGTTTTGTTATTATGTTCATGTGATGAGGCTCTGACGTAGCATAATTGACGGAAGTGACGGTGGACTTGTGGAGGGAGTTAGACGATGTGGAAGACCGAGAATAACATGGACGATACCACAACTTGGACTGCTTACTGCTACCAACAACACATAGGGCTTTAAAGAAAGCTGAATCATCCATACAGAAACCGTCATGAGCCGATGATGGCCTTTTAATATTACATGAAATGACAATTTAAAAAAGTGATAGTGCAGTACTTGCTGCATTTGATAATTTCTTAATATAAATATTAGATACCTTATCGCCGTAGGTAAATTTTTCAAAATTTCACATCCAGTTGTGCACCAGTTATGACACACAGTTACCTGAAGCAGCATGCTGCCCCCCAATTGCTTAATAGCACTTCGGTCCCAACCCATTTTTTATGAGCCTTAAGCTACAGCTGCAACCTTGGAGATACATCTGGATTTCAACCACTGCTAATATATTATGTTGTATTGAGTGTTCTTAATGGTTATATTATTGACCCAATACTGCATCATTACAAATGTGAACCTGAAATCAACCACCGGCTACCAAACTTTCCTCAATTCCCCTGATTCATTATTATTTACACAAAGGCAAATTCATATTTGCCTGACTTTAAAGGCCTTCACTACTGTCTGTCTGATACTGTGAATTTGCATGCATTCGTTTGTAAAGCTAATAGTTAACAAAACAACGAGCTGTTTGTTTTTCTTATTTGGGAAAAAAAATTATTCAGCATCACAGTGGAACTGATATTTATTTACTTGCGTATGGATAAAATGGTGCTTGCACTAGCGGTTTTTTTGAGCTACCTCTCTCACTTCCCTGTCCTGTGAGAGGATGAGAATCTGTTCTGAAGTGATTATGCTGCATTTTTCAGTGAAGAGGTGGAGATTAGGAGGAGGAGGAGGCAGGACCCTTTGAGATGTGACTGGACTGTTTAATGAGCTAGCATTTTTTTCGATGGGGATGCTGTGCACACTCAAGCCGCAATGGACCAAACCAGCCAGGAGGTGAAGTGATGGGGGGTATAGAAATGCTGGTTTTACAATTCACCTCCTGCACCATTTATCTTGCATACATCAGATTAAAAAGTACTATTGATCATATCACAGCAATTTTTTTTAAAATACCGAAATTTAAAAAATCAGTGCACTTTATACGTGAAAAGGCACCTGATACCGCACACACTGGTGTCTTTCTATTTTTAGAGTTAAAGAAGTGATGTAATACTAAAGATAGTAGGCATCACGTATTATGCTACATGTTCCAGAATATTGTACTAGCATAGCAGAGATTTACTAGTATGTAAAATACCCAGGACACTATCTGAGCCTGACCTATCCCAGAATTCGCCTGGTGTGATATTTGAGGCAAAGGTCGGTAAAATGACCAGTAGTCAAGTATGCCATTTTGGCTGCTGCCATGCTGTCCACTAAGTAGCAGCAGCATTAGCAGTGTCATGTCACCAACAAATCCAGCATTATAGGGATGAAGGAGCCGCCGAGATGCACAGGCTACTCCTGAGAGACTGTTGACCCTGACTCTATGTTAAATCTGTTATTCCTCAGTTGAGGATGGGGTTCCATTTCGAGGCTTGTTTTGCAAGTTTTCAGGGAGTTTTGCAACTGTCACTGCCCGTCTTTTTCTAAACTCCCTTCTTGTGTCCTGAATTTAATTTCAATGGAGCTGTTTTGTGACCTTGTTCCTTTGCGGTATAGAAATAAAATAAAATTGAACTGAATACAATGGGGAGGTCAAAAACACATGGTTTTTGTACTCAGTGGGAAATAATTGTATACCGGGGAATCAGAAATGGGCCATTGTGGAGGCAAAAAAAAAACAAAGACGTATTTGATTGTCAGATTAGAACAGTAGTTTCCTCTGTCTCATTCCAAACAACACGAATCAGACGGGCGAAGTTAAATCTCCGGAGTGTTCACAACATGCGTTAAACAACAAGGGCAAGCGAGCAGATACAGAGCGAGAGAGGGTGGGTAGACGCTGGGACAGAGGTGCCACGGGATCTAATATCAGCATGGGCATCTGCTGTGGATGCTTACTTCCGCAAGATGTTAATCAGGATCAGAAGAAGGTGCAGGTTCATCTGGAGGCTATCAGCGAGGAAGTGGAGGATATCTCCATGGTGGAAGAAAGGTAAAGTGAGTTAGACTTTCTGATAGATGCAGCTCTTTAATATGGAAATAATAATAATGTGAATTTTATTGTGTGAAATAATGCTTATGATGGACAGAGTGGTAGATGAATGATCAGATTAGATTAAATAGAAATAACTGTTGTTTGAGTGGGAATGTGATTTCTGTGTGTTTTATTACAACCTTATTATTACTCTCTTCATACACTGTCATGGCTTTGTGATGGTTGGCTCCACAGATGTGCAGAATTAATACTTGTACATAAAAAAACTAAATTATATTAAATTTACACATTAAATACAGGGTGCTACACAATTACTAAGTATGACTTGGATTTAGTAATTAATATTAATAATATGAATATTTAATAAAGGGATTAGAAAAGGTTTTTCTCTAAAATCAAGGTGCCTTGTTGCCAGATTTACCAATAATCCCTATCCCTCTTTTTTTTTTATTTTTAGTATGTTCATGTGTGTATATACACTGACCGGCTACTTAATTAGGTACACTTTGCTTGTTCTTTCGGAACTGCCTTAATTCTTGGTATCATAATTTCAACAGAGATGGTATTCTACTTTCCTTGGTTGTAACCAGTGGTTATTTGAGTCTTTCCATCATTATCTCAGACCAGTCTGTCCATTCACCTCTGACCTCTCAGTGATATCAACAAGGTCATTTTTATCCACACAACTGTCCCTCACTGGATATTTTCTCTTTTCTGGACCATTGTGTGTAAAAATCCCAGTAGATCAACAGTTTCTGAAAAACTCACACCAGCATCCTCTGGTACCAACAACCATGACACGTTATACATAGTCATTTGAATCACATGTCTTCTCCATTCTGATGATCGGTTTATATTTCAGTAAGTTGTATTGACCTCCTCTACACAATTAAATACATGTAGTTGCAGCCACACTATTGGCTGATTAGATATTTGTGTCAACAGAAAGTAGCCTTTTTGATTATATCACTGGATTTTATATTTGTTTATTAGAATTTTTGCTGTATTAAAGTATTTTAAAATAATAGGAAAGATTTCTATTAAGGAACTGCGTGTGAATTCGAGGCGAGTTGCTTGTAAACAAGGCAAGCTGTTTGTTCCAAGTTTGCTCCCACTGTTTGGTTTGTGGGATTTTGTGATCCGGAATGTGGAAGGAATCCGGTGGGGGGGACAACGTCGGCTGACATTTTCTTTTTTTTTCGTGCGGTTATGGAGAGTTATAATGACTAATAATGGAAGACTTTTGTTGTTGTCGGCTTTAAGAATTGATTCGGTCAACCACTGGACATAAATGTTTCCTAATATACTGCACTGAGCAAAAGTCTTAGACACCCTATTATTTTTTTAGTTCTAAATGTAGTTGGAGTAGTTATATGAATTCAGTACACAATAACATTTATATTTCTAAATATTAATTTACCGTCAACACAGTGATGTAATAAAATGTGTGTGTTAGTAAATTACACAATATGCTTCATAACACACCACATTTCAGACTAAAAAAAACACAGTGAACTAACTCTGTTTGTTCATTCAAAAATGAAGCAATTTACAGAGTCAAAATCTCCAAAAGGACTGTCTCATTCTCCAAGATGCTCTGCAACACTTTCTCCATCATTGCATAATTCATAAAACTATAGACCGACACTATATTGTACAAAATTATTTGCTCACCCATCCAAATTTTTGGAATCAGGTGTTCCAATCACTTTTAATGGCCACAGGTGTATAAAATCAAGCACCTAGGCATGCAGACTGTTTTTACAAACATTTGTGAAAGAATGGGTAACTCTCAGGAGCTCAGTACATTCCAGCATAGAAATCTGATAGGATGCCATTCCAATCCATTTGTGAAATTACCTCCTCGCTCCTAAATATTCCACAGTCAACTGTCAGCTGTTTTAAAAGAAAATGGAAGTGTTTGGGAACGACAGCAACTCAGTCACTTAAACTGACGAAGCGTGGTCAGCGGATGATGGTGCAAAGAGGTCGCCAATTTTCGGCAGAGTCAATCACTATAGACCTCCAAACCTCATGTGGCCTTCAGATTAGCTCAAGAACCGTGCGCAGAGAGATCCATGAAATGGGTTTCCATGGCCGGGCAGCTAAATATTTGAGTCAAGGCAGGTGAACGAATAATTTGGGCAATATAGTGTATCTTGGAGCAGAGTTTCAATATGAACACACACCACACACTGACTTCCTTCAGTTTACTTCTGTTTCTTTTAAAACTTTATAGTGTTTTATTTTCAGTACAACATAGTTTTTTGTTAGTGTCTGAAGGCATCACGTCTTTGTCATGTGACTAAATATTTTTCCGCCATAGTACGGTAATAAGAGCTCTGGTAAATTTTCCTAAGTGTCTCAGAGATTCTGATACAATTCTTCTGGAAACTGCAAACTGTCACATTTGTCTTGCTCTGGTGTGCAACATGTCTTTTTCTTTCCACCATTTGCTTTTTATTGATGTGCGTGTGTGTGAAAACAACCTTTTTATAAGCAGTTATTTATATGGTCAGTTGTGTTATTTGTTGTGTTTGCGAAAGGACCACGCTGTGCTCCAGCGCGGACTGTAATGTCTGCTCAGAAATCATTTCACCCTCTTGAACTTTGGCCCCTCTATGATTCATATTCGAGTGGGATAAAGGAATTATGGGTACAATAAAAGTGCGCTATAGATCAGCACATGGTGCTGCTTGAACACGATGAAATGGTGCCATTGATAAGTGCAATTTATGTCCTTAATTGTGCACAGCTTTAGCCACACACACTCATACACATATACAGAGAGAGAGAGGGAGAGATGGCGAACAGCTCGTTGTGATGGTCATGGAAGGTTTCAACACTAGTGTGAAATATCGCTGCTGAGAGGCTTTTGTCTGAATGAATCATCCGCCTGCCCGCATGCTCGAGTGATCACCCCAGAGCCCCTGTGTTCTTCCTACAGGGACTACTCTTGGGTCGTTATGACATTTTCCTGGCTGGCGCTTGAGTGTTATCAATATTTCACTTTGAGAATCAACCTCTGTAACACATCAGACTCCTACCCGCTTGCACCCAGACACAAAACCTTAAACTACCTCAAATCAAACCTTAAATCGAACTTTGTTTACTTTTCATAACTTTTTCAAATATCACCCAGAACAGTTCTATGGGATAAGATAGTGTGTGTGATGTCACAGACAGATCAAGGGCAACGGTCTCATTTTCTCTTAGACTGCAGCTGGTCAGACTTTTACTGAGAAACTCTATTTAAATGTTACTTGTCCTTACTCGTCTCTCAAACAAGATCATGTTTTGATCAATGACCTTTTTTTTTAGTTATTGACAATTTGTTTGTGAATGATCAGCAAGGGGTCCTCACGCTCATTCAATGTCTCTTTGGAGTTGTCGTTATTTTCTACTTTCCACTTTTCATCATATCTTTTTCAGGAAATGCAAATCTCGTCACTGTTATTGTTTCATAGTTGGAAATATCTTGGAAAAGCTCATTGGAATATCGATACTATCGCAATATCGTATCGACCAGAACTATATCCAAATTTGTCATTTTGATTTACTTTAATCATCATGTCATTTTGAATCATAAGGTTTTAAGTGTCTGTAAGAAGTGAAAACATTGGTATGAACTAAACCACAGATACATTTCTTTGAAAATGCTAACTCTTGCTCGGTTACATTTGTGACTTGGAAGTGGTTACTCTCATACACGCACTCATATACTCCCATCTTGTGAGCTCGATCATCTTCTCAAATAAGCCTTACATGCCCGAACTCTACCCTCACACACAGGGTTCCAGGTGCATCTTTCACCCCAGATCATCATTTCCAAAAAGATGGATGATCCTTGATCGGGTGTAACTTGAGTAATGAATGAAAACATCCATCCAGAAAGACTCTGGAAAAGATTTTGATGGGATAAGAATGATCAGAATGAGGAGACTTAACATTTAGCAGCAGTGAATGTGGAACATGTAACAACAAAATAAAACACAGAGACGATCTGCATGGTTTCTAAGAATACATCGGAACCCATAGCAGATTTAAGATCACGGACGTAGTCAAGGCTGGATGTTGGGTATTTTTGGCTAACGAGATGGTAACCCAGATCGTATTGTGGCTTGTTTTGAGCTGTGAATTTTGCTGAGCAGGACGTTGCTTGAGATTTGGTGTAACTTCTGTGAAAATCCCACATTCTGGTGTTAAGAGCTTGGATTTAAAAACTTATGCCCTACAGACATAAAACTTGGTCAATGAGTAGTAGTCACCCTCGCTACTCAGGGGCCAAATCTTATATGACCATATATGGATGGTCTGATCTAATTTTATTCTAAAATGTCATTTACATTACTAACTCAGTTTCATCATGGGTTTAAGACACTTCAGAATATATGATGTCATAGTCGGTCCATCCCCTCTAGAAGGTTGATACAGCCATATATGGTCACAGCTTGTCAGTTTGCCACAAACGAACTGTGAGTCCAAATGTGCCTTGATTGGGCTCCTGAGTAGCAGACAGTACTCAGGCTTATAGTTGGACTCCATTGCCGCTTGCGGCTGTATTTATAATTACTCATATCATGTCATACACTGTCATTATTTTGCGATGGCTGGCTACATAGATGTTCTCTGTGGTATAGGGAAAAGCTGACTGTGCATCCCAATCGCATGTCAGCTGTAGGGGCAATTTAGAGACACCAGTTAGCCTACCACATGCAAACACCACACAGAAATGTTCCTGGTCGCCCCGTACGGGGATAGAACCCGGGTTCTTGCTGTGAGGCGGCAGCACTAACCAATGCGCCACCATGCCGCTCTATCCCACAGCAATTTGGTAGCCAATATTCATAGTGAAAATTATCAGTTTTTTTTATTTTGCATGGGATTTGATGGGCACTTTTTTTGATTGTTGTGAGATAATCATGTTATTATTATTATCTCTGTTGCAAAAACATTTATTATTATTATTATTTTTTTTTTTATGTGTGTTGCAAACACACGTATTGTTCTTTTGATTTATTATTATTCCGCCCACTTGGAACGCACATTTCTCCTACTACAGTTGAAAAGGGATTGCACGAGTAATATATCAAAAAGACTGGATATTTATGTTTGAAATGCGCGTGTTCGTTAATAACTCAGTAAATATCTAATTGACTGATGCATTCCTTATCGAGTTATGATTATTTGATCAGACCCATGTCTTTAAATATCCCCATAGACCTTCATGTTCATTTTTGATCATTTGATTAGACCCACCTTCTGATATATTCCCATAGACCCCCATGTTAATTTTTTACAAAACAGATACTAAGATCTTTGATTTGACCACATCTCTTACATTTTTTTGGTCAATACACATATTTTACATCATAATGAAGGGCTCCTCTCTTGCACAAAAGTCTCGGTTAAGTGATACACAACATATTTTCAGGAGTAAAATACACAAATGTTTAGCGTTCACTATCAACATTATTTGGCTAATTTAAAACATTTCATTATAAACCAGTAGAGATACTTGTCTACTGTAAATCTACAAAATTTTATATTTTCTATCTACTTTATGTTTTGAGATATGAGGCATTGAAGACGGAGCCATGTCTGTCATACACAGAAACACAGTGCGCACTCGCGTGCACACACACACACACACACACACACAAAAGGGAGGAGGGGAGAAAACTGCTTTGGCAAGAAATGTCATAAAAATGTGTAAAACACATATTTGCATGAATTTATGATTAAAGTAGAAATAGAGTCATGAAAATGGCACATCATTTGAGATATGGACCTAATTCTAACTGTATTTACATTACTGTCACGTGAGCTTAAAGACTGCATTTATATCCAGGAATGCACCGGGGCAACACACATCACAGTTTCTGCAGGAACTGCACTTTCTAGCTGTTATTATTATTAATATTATTAGTATTTATATTATTAATATTATTGATATTATTATTATTATTATTGTTAATCTTTTTAATATTAACAATAATAATAATATTAATATTAGTATTCACATTATTTTTATTGTTAATCTTTTTAATATTATTACTATTATTATTAATATTGTTATTATTATTAGCATGCATGTCCTTCTTTAATTTCCTCCTATCTTTCTCTGTAAACTAAGCACTGTGAGCCTTTTACGTCATCAAACCAATGACGTAGGCGAGCTCCAGAAGCTGGAAGGTGTGTGTGTGTGTGTGTGTGTGTGTGCGCACAAGCTTGCGAGAGCATCTTAGATATATAGACATTTGTTCATATTTATATATATGCCACCTTATCCGGCTCTTCTGTTTCTTCCTGCATCTCTTCCTGCCTGCAGCTGTGTCCGAGTGTATGAGTGTGTGAGTGTGTGTGTCAGTGTGTGTGTAAATGAAACTCTGAGTGCTTGCCATGCAGCAGTAGCTCAGTACGGTCTGCACTCCCTCAGCGAGACATGTGGACCCAGCAGGGTTCCTCAGAGTATGAGCTCTACCCAGGACAGCCCTTCTGCAGTGTGACGCCCAGGTGTGTACGTTCTACTCGGTGTGTGTGTGTGTATGTGTGTGTGTTTGTTTATTTATTTATTTTTTTTGTCTGTAGAGGAAGTGGTAACCACAGACCTGCTCTGAATGATTCGCGAATCAACTTCTGTTAGTGATAAAATGGTATTAACGCAGTGCTAATGAACGCAGCATCAGGTTTTTAATGCTTCTTATTATTGTTCCACTTAAGATTCAGAACATATCTCCTTCTACAGTTTTTAAGATAGCAAACCGGGACAAATGGAACAACCTCCGGCATGTTCCGGAGATTTGTGCTTGTTCGTAGCTAAGGAAACTGTTGATGCGTTCATTCGCTATACTTGTTTATCTGTTAACAAAAATTTTATTTTGTTTGAATGGAGATTTTTTTTACATATGCGCCACCGCCTTTACTTCATCATCATACATGAATCTTCGTCCTTCATGCAAATGACAGTTCGACACTTAATCTACTGAATCCAACAGAATCAGTTCATATCACACCCTGTGTTGTCATTGGTCTTGGACGTGGACTGGCATCCAGCTCCACCTTCATGGCAACACACTATCCATTCATACACACATTATATACACTGTGTGCAGTCTTCGATAAATATCAGCACAAGACACATTCTGAGATAATCACCAGTACATTATTTATTTTGGGAGTCAATATGTTTGGATCTTGTTGGTTTGGAGTTCCAGAACCCATTTTTGATGACTTTCGCAGTAGCACTGTACTTTCTTTCTAGTTAAATACAGCTTTAATTAGTGTTTATATCTATCCGTTTTCTCCATAAAATCATCAGACATCCTGGGGTTGTTTTTCTGTCCAACTTAAGTTAGAATAAGTAATGAAGGAGTATACAAGAAGGAGTAATCAAGTTAGGAGCAAAGGAGAACTCTGAGAAAAGAGAGAGGCCAAATAAAGATGGAGCAAAGGGGACATGCTTTATTAAATACCACAGGAGAATGGACGGAGCATTCTAGA
>JAOUQV010027506.1:0-18529 GCA_028565295.1 Aspidoras spilotus
TTGTCCAATTTAGCCATGAAACCTCCCACACTAAAATGACAGGTATTTCAGTTTCATTGTCTAACCCCTGTAGGTTATTAACATGATTGGTTATAAAAAGAGCATCTTGGAGTGGCAGCGGCTCTCAAAAGTAAAGATGGAAGAAGGATCACTAATCCCCCAATTTTAAAATTTTAAGTACTTTATATAGATGTGGTGGAAGACATGTGATTTGGACTAAAAAGAAGGACGACCCAAGTTGTTATTAGTGCACAGTTTAGAAGCCTGCATCTCTGATGGTATGGGGTTGCATTGGTGTTGTGGCATAGGCAGCTTATACATCTGGAAGGTCACCATCAATGCTGAATTGTGTATCTAGGTTCTAGAGCAATATAAGACCTTGCATTTCTAACATGACAATGCCAAACCACATACGGCATCAATTACAGCATCATGGCTTCGTAGAAGGAGGGCCCGGGTACTGAACTCGCCAGCCTGCATTCCAGATAGAAAACATTTGGCGCATCATGAAATGGACGATATGACAAAAAAGACCTAAGACATTTGAGCAACTAGAATCATACATTAAACATAAATGGGTTAACATGGCCTTGTTCCAACTTTTTAGATATGTGCTGTTTTCACAAAATTGGACATCACCTAATTTTTTTCTTGAAATGATACATTGTTTCAGTTTAAACATTTGATATGTAATCCATGTTCTATTCTGAAAACAACTTTTTTGGAATTGGGTTTGAAGTACCAAGAGATAAACCTTCCCCAACTCATCTATTGTTCACCTAATAACTAATCTCTAATAACATCTCTGAATTCATATTAGAAAATTTTGAGGTCAGTTTCCTCTCATCCTTTACAGTAGTGTTAAGTGTAGGTTTCAATATTAACCTAGACTTTCCCTCTTCCTCCTTTTGTCACTATTAAACTGTTCTTTTCTATTAATTCTCTGCTCTTGATAAATCGGCCTTGGCCCTAGTCCAATAACCTAGTTAACTCTAAATGCTCACATTATTTAACCTCTAAGTTGAAAAAAGCTGCTCTTTTTTCTCTGTTGTCAATAAGCTCTGAATGCTTTACATTTATTTTTTCCGTGTTCAGATTGTGCTTTTTGTGTCAGTTTTCTTTTTCATTTTCTCTGTTCATTTTACACAAAGTTAGTTTATACTGTATATTCATGTATACCATGATTAACATCCACATAGGACGTTTCTTTGTATTGTTGGTCAATCAGTTACAGGTTTCTCCAGACTAAACTTTGTGTCCAGATGAACTGCTGAACTTTGTGTAAACAATCAGATATTTAAGATGTAAGGATGTTTATGTCAAAATAATTAGGCACCATTGACCATTGCCCCAAGACTGGTTCTTGTTCTTATCAGTTTGGAGACACACCTGCCCATATGACTCAGGTCAAGGGCCGGGTACTGTACAGTACACCGTGCCTTTATAAAATAAAAACAAACAAAATCAAGAAAATTAAATATAAAATATTATAATATAAATTATATTTTAAATTGTTATTTTGTTGGTCCAATAAAGAAAGTGTTTTTTTTATTTTTATTAATGATGTTGAGGGTTAGCATTAATTGTTATGTCTAGTCTTCACAAGTATAACAATACAAAATTGTGTGTGTGTATTTTCTGTAAAAAATCAGTAAGCCTCTAAAAGATTGTGACAGTTTAGCTCAGTGAGTTTGGTGTGTGTGTATGTGTGTGTGTTGATGAGTTTTTCTATCCCCATCACTGACTCTGTCTCACTATTTGATTTAATCCTCTTAGATATCCGTGTTTATTTTTTTCTCACAGTGACTGAATCTCGACAAATTTTAATCACGGAAAAATAAAAGTGTTAAAATTGGAATAATTTATTATATTATTGTTATTATTATTATAAATTTATGAATGTAATAAAATATATTAGGAACAGAGATGTAGATGATTCCTAACACTCTGAAAAATTATTTGATCTAAATATTAACACAAAGATGGTATGATCATTTCTGACCCCATTCCTAAGAGACAGTCTGCGTGATTTAGCGGGTTTAACTTCACCCTTGCCTATCACACAAACTCAGAAACCCTAAGCTTCTCTACTCTGCTGCTTCTGACAGTCTTTTTTAACCCAACAAAACATCTGAATGCCTCTTAGATGGGGCACATGATGGTTTTCCAGCTAGCCTCCCTGTACTCTGTCACCCGACCTACGTACTTGGAACACTTCCCCTTATCGGAAGCCTACATACCCACCTCCCAAGGGACAGTAAGCGGAACCAGCTGGATGGTCTTGTGTGTCACTGATCATATGATTAAGTCTGGACAGAGCAATGTTTCTATGATCTTCGTTTAGAATTGGAGCTTTCTTCCCAGGTCCACTCACTCCTGGGAGGGAAGAATTTCTCTCTGACCAGTTAGTTTGTTGTTCTCCCTGGCCTGGTTCTGCCTAGTTATTGTGTGTGTTAGTGTGTGTGTGTTAGTGTGTGTCTTAGTGTGTGTGTGTGTGTGTGGCAGTAGACAGTGGTGTCTCAATAGTTAAAGATACTGAACAGAAAAGTTGACAGTTGAAGCTCCAGCAGTGACGTTGGCCATTTGATCAGGCCTCGTAACACTCTCTCCTCCAGGAGTGCTTTGTCATAGTAGATATTACAGTAATGTCATGTTTTCTAATGGTGTTGTTAATCAATAAGTATTATAATATACCATGTCATATTCACATATACACCGTCTACTGTAACTTAGAATAATTTGGAGTTTTTTTGCTCACAAATTAGATCAGCATCCTGGACACCAGATAATCTCATTATTTAAATCAGTATAGAATTTTCCTGAACTCATAAGTATCTTTGCATGTGAGTGATTTTATAGTCAAATTCCTCAAATTTAAATTTCAAGGATTTCAAAACTAAGTAAACTTGTAACTCATTGAGGATACTGTGGTGGAAATTTACCAGTAAAATGAGAAAGCTGTATGCACAATACAATAATCAGATATTGATTCATAATGTACTATACATGATGTTATTGATGAAATTAGATAAAAAATAAAACAGTAGTATAAACAGTACTGAATAGTTACAATAATGTAACATATGTAACATTGAGCTTTAGTGGTCATTTTGCTGTCGCTTGTCCCAAATGAATCATCATTACTCAAAAATTAAGTTAACAAATGATGAAAATGGAGAAGTATCTCTGTTATTTAAAGTGTTATTTTAAATATAGTTTCAAACTAAAATATTGAGATTTTAGGCAAAATCATAGAAAAAGTAAAAACCTAATGAATAAAGTGATATATGAGTGAAAAAATTTGAAAGAGTGATTTGTCTATAAATTGGTGCATTGTGTCTTAATGTACCTGTGTCCGAGAATACCACATTTAGTGTTTGTATTTAAGAAATTAACCAAGTTATAAGGCATGCGGTAAATAATAAGGTAGTGTAATCGCAACTACAAAATTCTCTTAGCTATAAACAAAGCACACTTCTAATTATAAGAATTGATAGAAGGAAAATTTTATTGTGTAACAGATTACATTACAATTACATTCAATTAATTATGTTATATCAAAAATATGAATCTGAATATAATCTCTATAGAAATGTAGCTATTACATGCACTTTTCACTAAATAAAACAGTAAATTGAATAGAATATACAATAATTAAATATACAATGATTAATAAATATAATTAATTTCAACACTATCCACTATATATATATATATATATATATACTAGCAAACAGTATATGTGTATAGATGTGTGATTTTTAATTATGTTGAGATTTAATTATCCTGAAAGTCCCTCAGGAAAGCCTTCAGTCTGTGGAGACAAAATAAAAAGCTATAAGTTATAATTAACCTGAACCTTATTAGTGATCAGTTCATGATAAAATCATGATAATTTATAACTTTTATAGTTCAAATTTGTTTTCGGCTTCAACAGCTAATTCATTCGAAATGAATCATGCACACTTCAATGCCTTTTTTTTTATAAAAAAGATTTCTACTTATTACTAGTTGAGAAACCAAACAGGTTTTAATGATCCAGATCAATTTATTGACTGTACAAAGCACTAAAGAATTAATGCTAAAGTGATTGTGATTACATTAATATTATGAATATAAAACATATTTCATTTTGAAAGTATTGCAGTCATGTATGTACTGTATATCCAGTAAAGTTTTTATGCATGAATTTTTTTAGAATTATTTGTCAGCTAAGAAACTTAAAAATACAAAAATTAAAAACCTCATGTGTAAAATTTAAATTATTTAAATTTAAATTAAATTAAGATAAAAAAAAATACTCTTTTTACAGGTAAGTATCAATACATATTAATGGTAAAAAATAATATTGTATAATTTTACCTCACAATACTGTACAGTATATTTGGCCACTATTAACCTCTATAAATTAGCCTCTCTTAATTATTCCATCAATTAAATGACATGAATTCTATTGAGAGTTTTTTTTGGTTATTCAATGTTATTATACAGTCATTCATATTACACTCATTAGTTTTTTTTTCACCTTTAGTAGCAGATGAAATTGAGTCTCTGGAAGCAGTTGGTGTTCTCCAAGTCTTTGGTATTGGAGTTGTACGCTCCACATGCTGAGCTTTGGGCTGGACATGATGGCAGTGAGCCCAGGCTTCCAATGAGCTCACCGTTCACCCAGAACCATTTTCCATCCAGTAGGTGCAGACCTGTCCAAATTCTGACTGTCTGAGACTGAGCAGGTAGGATTGTGCCCAGTTCTAGCTGTGGGTAGGTTAAGAAATTATGGTAAGTCTTGCAATACTGTAGTGCTTCATCCCAGGTCATATTATGTTGAACAAGAATTGGAGTGTATGTTTTTGGAGTGGTAGTAGTAGTAGTAGTAGTAGTGGTGGTAGTGGTGGGGAAGGTGAATGTGGAGTAAGCGAAATTAATAGTAGAATATGGATAGTAAAGTTGAGCTGTTGAAACATTCAGGAAAGAAAGAAAAAGTAAAAATTCCCTTTTTGCCATGATGTGTGTGTGCTGTAGATCTTTATGTGCATTGGTCAGCCAAGCTCCCATCTTTCAAATGCACAAGATTAATGTAAAACACATGCAAACACATGCAAGTCAGGAGAGCTATTAATGTGTTGACGTAAATTCAAACAGCAAACTGCAAAAATAAAGCACCAAAGACAATTCCTGTCTTTCTCTCTGATTTTTACTGAAGATGATGAAATCTTCTAACAGACGAAACTAGTCAGATAAATAAAATCAACCACAGTTATAGTGAATCATGTCTTTTTAAGATCAGGGAAAAAGTTTACACTGTGAACTAAGTGTAAACACTGTGACTGGTGATTGTCTGTTCTTCTTTTCCACAACACATACCATAAATGTTTTTGTTTGTTATAACCGTTCATGTTGCTGCACCTGGAATAATTACACACATTTTTCTTTTTGCATGGATGAATCCCTACCAGTGTTTTGTCAACTCTGTACACAATGTGAGTGACTTTTCACTGGATATGACTTTCTCACATGGCTGTGGACAATTTAAAAACTCACAGGTATTGATACACAGGTTTATTTTTTAGGCTTTGTACATATTGCATACTGCCACCACTGCCAGCCCTCTCTATTACCTGCCTTTTTTCTATTGTTTCCAAAAAGGTAGTGAAAGTGCAACAAACCGAGAGGTCATGCTCAGGGAAAGTATGGATCAACGGTTTGATGCCCTGGAAGAACTTATTAGAATGTCCATAAACCAACCAAGGTGTGGTTGGGTGTCTGCAAAGACGAGCAGTGGAAAAGGGAGATGACTCGGATAAGAACCAGCACGCCTTTAACAAAGGCATAGTTCTTTCCAATAACCTTGCAGTGGAAGGTTCATGTCAACAGTCAACAGTTCATCCTTATATTCAAAACCCCCCATTGATCTGGAATTCTCCACTTTTGGAGAATCAAGAGATGCGGCAGGAGTTTTGGATTTTATTGAGAAGTGTGAGATGCTAAATGCTATTTTAACAGGGCCTGATAGAAGCTGGTGGATGGCTGAGAGAAACAAAGTCCACAACTGGGCTGATTTTAAGAGAGCGTTTTTGGCAGCTTTTCTCCCCACAGCTTTTCTCCCAACGACCTGCCAGAAGTGGAATTGGTCAGAAGAATTCTGAACAATTGCAATCCTGCACTGGCAGGGAGCCTAAGAGGGATGGTACATACAGTGGAGCAATTGGTCAAAGTCGGGTCCATGGTGGAAAGGGATTTAAATGCCAAAAAAGTCTACTGGGCCAGAGTGAACCAACTTAAAGCACAGGATAAAGGCAGAAAAAGACATCACGACCTCAGTCCTCATTTAGCTCTAGTTCAATCTGTTCTACCTCCACTGCTGAAGATTGCCATTGTAGTACGGGGCTTTCCGGTGGAGGCGGTGTTGGACACTGGCTGTACTTACACCTTGATGCAGAAGCAACTTTGAGAGGCCATGGAAAGACCAGAAGAGCCAATGACCAATGAATTAAATCGGTCATTCATTCTGGCTGATGGGAAGGTTCACACCCCGGAGAGGAAAGTACAGTTGTCTTGTGAGCGGCATGGGCTTTTTCTGACTGCGGACACTTACATTATGACCATTGCACAATTGGTGTTTCCTCTGGTATTGGGATTAGATTTTTGAGTAGGTCTGGTGTTCAACTGAACGTTGGGGAGCACAAATATAGTCTGAAGATAAAAGGGAGGTGGAGCGTTTTTTCTTTTCTATCATCTGGGGTGACAAGCCACTTCTGGGTAAAAGCTGGAGAGCCAAAAGTCAGCCTTTATGTGGCTTTACCCCTTGAGAGTGAACAGGTGATTGAAGCCACAAGTTCTTTCCAAACGCTGGACTTTGAGGGATTGCTGAAAAGCCATCCACCTCAGTTGCACCCTCTTATCCGGAAATAGTCGTCGGCCTGCTCTGAAAGGCTGGGAGGGACAAGCAAGATCAAGCATTGCATTCTGACAACTGATGAAGTGCCTGTCCGATCCAGAGCTTATTGGGTCTCTCCAGCAAGGAGAGAATCATAAGACTGGAGATAGAAAGCATGTGCAAGGCAGGCATAATAGAGCAATGCGATTCATCTTGGGCTTCTCCAGTGGTACTAGTACCCAAGCCTGATGGAAGCAACTGTTTTTGTGTGGATTATCGGCAGTTTAATGCTAAGACTCTAAATCTTGGAGTATTTATATGAACCTAAATATTTTAGCACCCTTGACCTGAAGTCAGGCCACAGGCCAAAATGGATGAACGTTGCAAGGAAAATACTGCTTTCATCAGTCCATTCGGTCTGTACCATTTTTTAACCATGCCCATTGGTCTCAAAAATGCTGAGGCCAGATTTCAAAGGCTGATGAAGCAAATGCTTGAAGAGCTGAGGGGGTCTATCTGCTTTGTTTACATTGACAATGTCATTATCTATTCCCAGACAAAAGCTTAACACCTGAGGGACTTGGAGACAGTTTTTGAGAGGCTCAGGGAAGCACACCTTACCCTGAACTTAAAGAAATGCCATTTTTTTAAGAAATTAGCTAAAGTTCTTGGAACATTTTGTGTCTGGAGAAGGGGTTAAGGTAGACCGAGAAAAAAACATTGCCATACCTGCGTACCCTAGCCCCATGACCTACCCTCCTTACAGCGATTCCTTGGGCTTGTAGGCTGGTACCATAAGTTTTTTCCACATTTTGCAGTGTTGGCAGATCCTTTGAACCATCTCCGACGGAAAAGAGTAGTATGGGTATGGACTGAAGACTGTCAAAGAAGTGTGGACAAACTGAAGGCAGCACTCCAACAAGCCCCAGTTATATATTATTACCTGGAGGAAAGTCCATTTGTGGTTTATACAGATCATGCTGCCCTCACGTGGGCTATCAATTCTCCTAAGTCCACATCCAGACTGACTAGATGGACCTTAATGATTCAGCGTTTTGACTTCGAAGGCAGATACCGAAAAGGGATGCATAAACATCCCGATCTACACCTGCGCTGGACCATGTGCTTGTTGCTTCCTGTGTTTCTAACGAAGGGTTCTCTCACTTGGAATCCCATGCTACCTATGAGTATATAGGTAGCATGGGATTATATATTTATATATGATATAAATCAGGCCCAGTGTGGGTATGACTATATCAAGAAGTTGAGGGACCAATGTAAGACTAGTAGCACCCAACAAGATCGCATAAAATAGGAAATGCAGCGAGACATATTATACAGAATCCTTCCATGTGCTAGAGGAGGGGACAAATACCAGTTCATGGTGCCCAAGTTTCTGACTGTCCCGTTTCTTGTGTACTTCCATGATAGTCCACTAGGAGCACATCTGGGAAGGATCAAAGAGCCCGGGTATATGCTTGAAATGGATCTTATGGGACATTTTTCAAAGAGCAAGAAAGGCAATGTCTACTTATTTGTCATTGTAGATTACTTCACTAAGTGGATTGAACTGTACCCCTTGCGTAATAGTAAAATTCATCATCATCGGCTCTGCAAAATTCTCAGATAAGAAATCTTCACAAGGTGGGGTGCACCAAAATATGTATTGTCTGATCGGGTGCCTCAATTTCTCAGTCAACTGATTGCAGACCTGTGTAAGACCTGGGGAGTCATACAAAAACTTACGACTAGTTACCATCCACAGACCAACCTTACAGAAAGAGTCAATAAAATTCTGAAGACGATGATGACTTCATACGTGAAGGAGAATCACAGGGACTGGGATATGTGGCTGCCTGAATTCAGGTTCGCCATTAACAATGCAAACCATGAAACCACAAAGAACACTCCTGCTGAGCTGGCATTAGGCAGAACTCTGAAGGGTCCTTTGGAGAGACTCATCCACCATCAATCCATTCCTCCTATTTCCTTGTTGAGCAACACCAGCTCAACGAGGAGGTAAGATGCTCAGCTTATGCCACACAGCTCAGACAAGCCAGGTATTACAATACCCAAAGGAAAGATGCGCACTTTCATGCGGGAGACCAGGTCTGGGTCCAAGCTCATCATATCTCTAAAGCTTCTGATTATTTCTCTGCTAAATTAGCGCCCAAATGGGTGGGGCCTGTCAAGGTGGAGAAGAAGCTAGGTCCCGTGAACTATGCAGTGAGAGGATTGCGCCCTGATGATCAACGGGACATTTTGCATGTGGCAAATTTGGTACTGTTCCCCCGTAGCCTCCAGCTTGACTATGTGACACCGCCACATATGGGGCCCTGGGGAATTCCTTTGGTGTTTAATACTAACATATTTTAGGTAGTGTTATTTGGGTTACCCCACAGAAATTTAACTCCTTCTTTTCTTTGACTGCTCACTGAAATGATATGGTGAGGGTTGTAGGCTTACCCTATCTTTTGGTATTTTTACTGTGTTTATTTTCTTATATTTTATGTTTTGTATATGTTTCCTGTTTGTTCCAAGGGGGGACTTTTATTTTGAATATGAACCCTGGATTAGGGAAGAGGAAGGGGAAGTGTTGGCCATTTTGCTTGGAGGATTAGTTTTGGGGGAAGAGGCCCAGTGGAGAAAGGGCTGCTCAGGCCCTACAACTTTTTACTCCTTGCTCTATTCATCCTTGTCCTTGAACATTTGGATTCCCTCTCAAACTGAATATACCCCAAGGAACTGGGTGAGCTCGTTCTTGTTTATTTATTCTTTGTTGGAACTGGGCCTTGTTTTGCTTTTTTGAGTTTTTTTTGGGGGGGGGATTCCTACATTGTTGTTGGAATATCTGGACCATTGCAATTGTTTTTGGATTATTTGGGACATTGCAACTGTTTTTTTTTTTTCTTGACTACGGTGGCAGTTCGATATTTTTTTTTCTTTTGTGGATTTAAAAGAAACAATTTCTTGGCTTTGATCATCTTCATCCTGCCTAGAGGACATCGGTAGAAGATCAATTGCATTTCTACTTTGCATTTTTCAAGCTGTGATGTTGGTGCTGGTACTGATGTTAGTGGGTTGTCTGATCTGAAAATACTTAGTAAAAACTAATTTGTCAAGCTCTATCATGTGTTTGTTTCTCACTCAATCAGTGTCCGAATTTTTGTTTCTGGTAACTACTGAGTTTGTCAGGACCTATTTAATTCCTCTAGACTGAGCCCAGCCAGACCTTATAGCTAAACAGCCGGCCATTAAGCCCTTTTCCTGGACCTGGCTCCAGGGTGGGGTCCTGGTGGCCCTTTGACATGAGTGGGAAGGTAAATCCTGTCTTTATTTATAATTAACTCCAGGCCTCAGTGGAAAGAAATTGATGAATCCTTATATTATAGAGAATGAATCGACACGATCTAGAGACATAGAGTCAATGAGGGAGATGAAGGACAATTCGTACCCCCGGGTAACTATGCGTGCCATGGTGGATGGGGTGATTTGGACATTGTCGATAGAGAGTATAAGGTCCTGTTGGGGACAAGTGTTTCCTGGAAAGGAGAGAATTAATTGGGTGTCATCAGCATAACAGTGATATGAGAATCTGTGTGAGGATATAACCTCACACAGAGAGCGAGTGTAGATAGAAATAGGAGAGCTGTCTCAGTAGAGTGTGCTGCTTTAAAGCCAGACTGGTTTGGATCTTAAAGGTTGTTCTGTGAGAGTTAGTTGGTTATATACAGTGCCTTCAAGAACTTTAGATAAGAAAGAGAAAAGTGATACCGGTCTGTAGTTTTTGACATCAGAAGGATCAAGAGTGGGTTTTTTTCTATAGCAGCATATACATAAGCACATAGTGTTGTAATCATTTTCTGCATCTGAAATGGTATACTATTTATTTTGCAAATCTAGTAGGATTTGCATCTAAATATGTCATACGCGACAAGTAGCATGCAACAATTTCCCGGATGTGTTACAGTTGTATCATACAGTGTCATTGCTTTGCAATGGCTACACAGGTGTGCTCGGTGATAATGGTATGAGTTAATGGTTGGCAAGATGGAAGATCGCAGTTGTGCAGTACCTTCTTGCTCCAGGCTAGTAGGTAGTACTCAAGTATCCCTTTTTGGATGAACTCACTTTTAGGTTGAAGTTCCTGTTATGCATCTAGAAAATTTAGTCTGGAACAAAGGGCATACCAAGATATTCATAGCCATAGTTTCAGGGTGTGAAAGTTGTCTTACACTTATGACTTTAATGTAGACCAGAAAGTAGCTGTTTTTTATTAGTTTGAGGTTGTTTTTCATTTTAACAACATAAAAACTGAGAATAACCTGGATAGACAACATCACAATTTGGGCTAGATTATCAGGGGCCAGGCTGCTACAAGCAACTCGCGACAGGAGCTAAGAAAGCTAACTCATCTATGCAGCCAAGCACCAGAAATCGATGATGGCATATGACAATGAATCACCAGAAGATCAAATTATTCAAGATGCAAGAGAGCCTGCAATATACTTTTATTTTTAGCCAGAGCTTCAAAAGACAATAGAGCTCTGAGAACAAAATATATCACATGAGAACACCCTGATCACTGCATATAATGAAACACATAGTGTTGTAATAATCATTGATGACCAACTTTCATTCACAGCTTATGAAGCCAACCCAACTCAGTCATGCAGATGCTTTTTTTTAAATTTTGGAGATATATACACCACATATTAATATACAGTATATATACACCTTTTAATAATATAACAGTTAATCTGTAATACATTTTATTGCTGATAAAACAGATCTAATTCATTTGCCATTTGGGAGTTGGTTCTACCGTTAAAGGCCAACAGGGGCCGCCAGGACAAGAAAATGGTTGAATCCCTGGCCAAGAGGAAGTACATAAAACATTTATAAAAGTGTAAAATTTATTAAAAATTTGAAACATTAAACTGGATGTTAGTAAAAAGTAAAAAAGTATTTCCCAAAGTTCTCCAGAGTACAAATCTAATTTTCTCCACATGTGCTTCATTTAGTTTGTTTGTCTATACATTTAACTTGAGTCTGTTCTTCAGATGGATGTTAGAGATTCCATGTTATTTGTATGCATGTTTAAATAAGTAAAGTCAACTTCATGCTTCCTAGAAATTATTTATGGTTTATTTCAGGATTTTTCCATTACTGCACACTCATATTTAAATCTCAGAATAACGAGTGATGTGTTAATATAACTGGAGTACAGGTAATTTCACTCACAGTTGACTCACAGCTCAATTCATCAAAATTCAACAAAATTCCTTTAGAACTGCACTATTAGTAACATCTTTACGTAATTTACTGCACTTAAAAACAAAGTGTGTGTTCTTTAATATTATCTCTAAAACTGTCCTGATTAGCACATTGCAGTAAATAACTGCAATGGTGTTTGTGAGTGTGTGTATATGACCATTTCTGTACTAATTAATAAAGAATATAGTTTTTTTTCTAACTACAACTTATCAGAGATTAACTATTCTCACCATTCTAATTGTTAAATAAAAATTGCAAATAATAATATTATCAATGTAACACGCACCCCCGGATGCCGTGCCAAACCTTTGACTTTAGATAAGAAAGAGAAAAGTGATACCGGTCTGTAGTTTTTGACATCAGAAGGATCAAGAGTGGGTTTTTTTCTATAGCAGCATATACATAAGCACATAGTGTTGTAATCATTTTCTGCATCTGAAATGGTATACTATTTATTTTGCAAATCTAGTAGGATTTGCATCTAAATATGTCATACGCGACAAGTAGCATGCAACAATTTCCCGGATGTGTTACAGTTGTATCATACAGTGTCATTGCTTTGCAATGGCTACACAGGTGTGCTCGGTGATAATGGTATGAGTTAATGGTTGGCAAGATGGAAGATCGCAGTTGTGCAGTACCTTCTTGCTCCAGGCTAGTAGGTAGTACTCAAGTATCCCTTTTTGGATGAACTCACTTTTAGGTTGAAGTTCCTGTTATGCATCTAGAAAATTTAGTCTGGAACAAAGGGCATACCAAGATATTCATAGCCATAGTTTCAGGGTGTGAAAGTTGTCTTACACTTATGACTTTAATGTAGACCAGAAAGTAGCTGTTTTTTATTAGTTTGAGGTTGTTTTTCATTTTAACAACATAAAAACTGAGAATAACCTGGATAGACAACATCACAATTTGGGCTAGATTATCAGGGGCCAGGCTGCTACAAGCAACTCGCGACAGGAGCTAAGAAAGCTAACTCATCTATGCAGCCAAGCACCAGAAATCGATGATGGCATATGACAATGAATCACCAGAAGATCAAATTATTCAAGATGCAAGAGAGCCTGCAATATACTTTTATTTTTAGCCAGAGCTTCAAAAGACAATAGAGCTCTGAGAACAAAATATATCACATGAGAACACCCTGATCACTGCATATAATGAAACACATAGTGTTGTAATAATCATTGATGACCAACTTTCATTCACAGCTTATGAAGCCAACCCAACTCAGTCATGCAGATGCTTTTTTTTAAATTTTGGAGATATATACACCACATATTAATATACAGTATATATACACCTTTTAATAATATAACAGTTAATCTGTAATACATTTTATTGCTGATAAAACAGATCTAATTCATTTGCCATTTGGGAGTTGGTTCTACCGTTAAAGGCCAACAGGGGCCGCCAGGACAAGAAAATGGTTGAATCCCTGGCCAAGAGGAAGTACATAAAACATTTATAAAAGTGTAAAATTTATTAAAAATTTGAAACATTAAACTGGATGTTAGTAAAAAGTAAAGTACACCAGGTGTGGGTGTACCGGTACTTAAGTATAGGGGGTGCATCAGATCGCCAACCTCGTACCACGCCAGGGAGACAAAACAGGAGATGAAGATAATAAACAAAAGACATGAATATAAAAATGGGAAACAAAACATAACAGTAAATATTCTGCAAAACATTAGATACAACTAAACGAAAACCTAGGCATAACATGGACGGAGGGTACAAAAACATGAGAAACACAAAACTAGGCGAATAACGTAATCCCCATGAACCTATAACCATTACTGCCTTTAGCTGATATTTGATAATGATCTGCGCCGGCAACTGAACCAACCCTTCTATATATAGCGGGCATGGATAATCAGAAAACATGACACACTCCTGAGCAGTATAACAAGGGGGTGTGTGCAAGACAGGGCATAGACAAATAGACAAAGAGCGCCCTACGCGCTTGGAGTGAACATGAAAATCCAACAGAAACTCATAGCAGCTGCTGCGCCTAAATGTAAACATAAACAGAAACATGAACATAATCATAAATACATAATCCTTGAGTCCATTACCAGAAATTGATAACCAGAACATAAACCAAAACAAATTGTATTTGCGATCCTGCGAATACCTCACAATAACAGCAACAATAATAATAACCATAATAACAGTAATAATAGCCAATAAAATAAACATGGACTGATCTTTCAGTTGTTTTTTTTTTTTTTTTAGAGTTGTGGTAGGGGCTTCCCTATACGCTTTCATCAAACCAAGATACACCCCCAACAAACACTCACAATGCCATGTGGGTCATATGTCGACAAACCCAAAAAATATACTTTTTTCATTATTCTTTCTCATCATTTCTTTAGTTATTCTAATATATCTATCTATCTGCCTTTCTCTGTCTCTCTATCTGTATTTAATGTCGACATGCAGACAGAAATAACAGTTTATATTGTATTACAATTAATAATTCATGAAATCCTCAAGTTTTATTTTAGTCTAAAAGCCTATTTGAGTCTAAATTCAAATAAACTCTCACTTTCATCCATCATGTATTACAGAGAAAGTAAGAGACAGAAAGAGGTAGAGACAGACAGAGGCAGATAGAGAGATAAAAAGAGATAGAGAGATAGACAGACAGAGAGATTGACAGTGATGTACAGAGATGAGTATCAGTGATTTACAGACCACATGTTCAGCAGACAGAGATGATGGACTGAGAATGAATGTGTACTACACAAAACCCTCGTTAATATTTCATCATCATCCTGAAACTCAATCAGTTTCTCTAAAACTACACAAAAGTATAGCACTGATGGTTTACTTCCCACTGGAATAGAGATATTTATATAAATAAAACATTACAACAGATGAAATAACAAGTACGACCTTGTATGTCCAACACTCTACATTAACTAGAATTATCCAGAATCTGTGTGAGATAGCTCACATGGGTCAATGTCTGAGATTTATAACAAAAACAAAGAACAAAATCACAAGTTCTATAAAACTCTACTCATCTCCTTCTTATCACCAGAGAATCTACATTTTATTGATCTTAAGTTTCTTACAGAAACATTCCTGAACACCTCATCAGTAAGGTTGAATCCTGTTTGTATGAAATTTCTGGAGTAGCCCCACCACCTCTAAGCTGTCTAATTTGTTGCTTGTCGGATGCCTGTGAGGTTTTTAATGAAGAGGCAGATTAGTCTGGACATGAAGAAGATAGTCTGGGAAGAAATGATGCAAGCAGCTAGACTCTGCTCTTACTGGGAGGAAATGACAATTTAGCAGATCACTCAAAATGTCAGACCTAATTGTGACACAATGCAGAAGACAGCACACATCTTTGCACACGTGCATCTCAATAAATCAATATATCATCAAATATCATTTATTTCAGTAATAAAAAACACCTGCAAAGTCTTCCTGTGTGTTGGTCCCTTAGTCTGGTTCAGTAGAACACACAATCATGGGGAAGACATTGGCAGTCATTGACACTCTACAAGGAGGTTATGCCACAAAAATCATTGCTGGCTGTTCACAAAGTGCTGTATCAATGCATATTAATGGAAGGTCGAGTGGAAGGAAAAATGTGTGGTAGAAAAAGTAACCGGGTTAACCGGGTTAACCCCAGCCTTGGAAGGATAGTCAAGAAAAGGCCATTAAAAATTTTTAGGGAGATTCACAAGGAGTGGACAGCTGCTAGAGTCAGTGCTTAAAGAGCCAGGACATGGGCTACAACTGTTGCATTCATTGGATCAAGCCATTCATGACCAATATACAACGTCAGAAGCGTCTTATCTGGGCCAAAGAGAAAAAGAACTGGACTGTTGCTCATTGGTCCAATGTGTTGTTTACAGATGAAATAAATTTTGCATTTAATTTAGAAATCAATGTCCCAGAGTCTGGAGGAAGAGTGGAGAGGCACAGAATCCAAGCTGCTTGAGGTCTAGTGTAAACTTTCCACAATCAGTGATGGTTTGGGGAGTCATGTCATCTACTGGTGTAGGTCCACCGTGGTATACCAAGACCAAAGTCAGCGCAGCCGTCTACCTGGAAATTTTAGAGCACTTCATGCTTCCCTCTGCCGACAAGCTTTTTGGAGATGGAAATTGTCCACATTGACAAAAGTACCAATACCTGGTTTAATAACGTTAGTATCACTCTGCTTGATTAGCCAGCAAACTCACCTGACATAAACAGTATTGTCAAGAGGAAGATAAGAGGCACAAGACCGAATGCAGACGAACTGAAGACTGCTATTAAAGCAAGCCGGGCTTCCATAACATCTCAGCAGTGCCACAGGAAGATCACCTCCATGCCATGCCACATTGATGCAGCAATTCATCCAAAAGGAGTACTAATTATTGAGTACTTTACACACTTTTTAGTAGATGAAAATATCTGCATTAAAATTCTATTTTAGTTGGTCTTATAATATTCTATATGTTCAGAATACCGAGTACACATCAACTGGTAAGGGATAATTTTCCAGATTTAGTACTAGAGTTGAGAGAGATCCTCACAGTATCTGAACCATAAATATTACATAATACACTCGGTGTGACGTCTTGGGTTGAGTTGAGTAGTACATACTCGCTCCGGACTAGTACACACTGCAAAAAAATCTAAGAAAACTTAAAAAAAACTGTAAACTTCTGGCAGCAAAAGTTACAAGGAATTACTTTGTTATTAATTGTACATTAATAATCTGTAATTTAACAGCCACATGTTGTACAGCCACATGTGGCTGTTAAATTACAGATTATTAATGTACAATTAATAATTCCTCTTCATGCTCTCTAATAAGGCTAATAATCTTTCACCTTCTATCTAGTAACGTGGCCACGTTTATACTGACTGCAGTCCTGCTCTCCTGATTTGCACCTACCCTATAAAATATAGACCATATTATATACCAATAATATGGTGTTCATTAGGATTGTATGCTCTAAACTGCCCTCATCTGTGTGTCTATCCAGGTTGTACAACCCCAATTCCAATAAAGTTGGTGCATTGTGTACCTCAGATAACAAACTTAATTCATTCTGTGACCCGGTTCATTAGTGGAAAATTTTGTTACTTGAATCAAATTTTCCTAATCTAATCTAATCTAATCTAAAATTCTAACAAAGAAATAAAAATAAAATAAAATAGAAATAAAAAGGAAATAAACAAGTTTTAAATGGTTACCTTAAAGACATGATAAGTGGATGTAGGGTGGGGGGGGTAAGGCCGAAGGGAGGCGAGTGATTATGAGAGGACACTACCGCTTAACTTAGCACAAAATGCTACGTAGCTGTGCATTGTAAACACTGCTACTGTACAGTAATTATCGGTATTGCTTAACGTAGCACGTAATTCTACATCTGCTACACATTACATAATGCTAGAATTGCTAATTGCTATCGTACACTAAGCTACTTTTAAAAACTTATGTTAGGCAAACTGCTACATGCTTACACGGCGAGACAAACACTTAAAAAGGACGAGGGTGTTCACTGAGCCACTCTGGGAGGCTCGCTTATGGGTTAGCGGCACGGTTCGGGTCTAGAAAACAGTTTGTTGTTAGAGACGTTAAAAAAAGTTAAAAAACACAGAAAGTTCGTTGCTTTAGGCGTTTGTTACTAGAGATACCACTGTACAATGATTTCCGAGTTTTTTCAACTCATATTCAATTAAATAAACAATACAAATACGAGATATTTATTGTTCAAACTAAAAAACATTATTGTTTTTTGCAAATATTCAATCATTTTTAATTCGATGCCTGCATCAAGTTGCAAAAGATTTAGGACAGGGTCTAGAAAAGACCTGGAATTTTGAAGAATGCTTAAAAAACACCTGAACAGGTTAATTGGAAACATTGAAGTGTTATGATTGGGTATAAAGGCGGCATCCCCAAAAAGCTTAGTGGTTCACAAGCACGGATGGGGCGAGGTTCAGCACTTTGTGAAAAACTGCGTGATCAAATAGTCCAACAGAATAAGAACAATGTTTCTTAATGTGCAATTGCAAGGAATTCAGGATTTGATAATCAACAGTCCAACATCAAAAGATTTAGAAAACCTTGAGAAGTCTCTGCAAATAAGCAGCAAGGCTGAAAACAGTTAATTACAGTAACTTTCAATTTTATTAAAAAACTCATTCTGTAACAGTGTTAGGTATTCTCGGGATCGCAAATACAATCTGTGTTGGTTTTTTTTTTTTTATTCTTTCATTTCAGGTCATGGACTTATGGAATTTTTCCTTGCCATATTTATGTTAATAGTTACAGGGGTTAGACAATGAAATTGAAACACCTGGTTTTAGACCACAATAATTTATTAGTATGGTGTAGGGCCTCCTTTTGCGGCCAAT
>JAOUQV010028061.1:0-13057 GCA_028565295.1 Aspidoras spilotus
TGGCCACCAGGCTTGTCCAATTTAGCCATGAACCTCCCACACTAAAATGACAGGTGTTTCAGTTTCATTGTCTAACCAGTATATATAATATAGCGTATACAGAAAAATTGAGAAAACAATTAATTTTAAGCTTTCATAATTAATTTTCAATATTTTCTTTATCAATAGAATAAAAAATCTAGCTGCATAAAGCAATCTGTGTACAATAGTTTCTACGAATATTTTGCCAAATTGCATTAAGTACAGAGAAATAAAGTAATCATAGACAGCCGAAAGGTTAACAAAGTGTAACAGGCACTCAGCTTGAAGTGCGCTTATCAAATGATTTCAGCCCTCGATTTTGCTCCTGCCCTTACACATTTACCCTGTATGTAGTGCCCATGGTGTGAGGTCAGTATTGTAATGCATTGCCTTATTAGAAGTCTCAATTTAGGGCTATGTCCAAGATGTTAATTTGGTTAGGGACAGCATTTGTGTTGGTGTGACAGCTGTTATTCTGCTTTCAAGTTGTGTGTGACTTCTTTGTTAAAATAACCTACCCAGTATTAGACTAACTAACCAGATTGTCTGGCAAGTTAATACATTCAAAGACACTTAGAAGCAATTCTAGACAATTGTCTTCTCTCAATACCTCACTGATGCACATAATACTGTTTTTTTTTTATTTTAATTTGTCAGCCGAAGGTACATATTAGCCCTGCACTGATGACCCCTGACCCTACACGTCCTCTGATTTTTATTCCTGTTTCTGGCCCAGCACCAATCTGACTTCAGCTAATTCACCTTTCTGCCACCGCCACTATTCATCTCTGTCACCTATGCTCATTAATATTCAACAGCCACTGGCATTCTGACAAACAAATGTGTGCGCTGCTGAGTCTGAAGAAGTGTAGAATCATCTGGTGCCAGACACTGCCTTCATTTTCCCTGCCAGCTGCGTGCCATCCTGTACACCATGCTCTTTAGAGCTGTGTGCCCACTTTTGTTTAGAGCCCATAATAACAGGAATGGCAGCGATGACTGCAGGTGATAAATGGATTTAAGCTGTGGCATACTGGCAGAAGTGTGATCAGCATGTTGAACCTATTACAGACAAGGAGAAGACGTAGAAGTAGAGAAAAGAAAAGGGGAGAGAAATAGAGAGAGAGAGAAAGAGAGAGAGAGATAGAGAGAGAAGGGGGAGGGGGAGAAAGAGAAAGGATAAGAGAAAAAGACAAGAACAGAGAAGATAAACAAGAAGAGAAAGAAAAGCTGAGAGAAAAGAGAGAAGATATGAGATAATGGCAGAAAAAAAGAGTGAAAGAGAAGAGAAAAATAACAATTGGCAGCATAGAAGTTAAAAGGAAAAGAAGAATAAGAATACAACAAAGATGATGATAATGATATTGTCTGCACATACTTGGAGAATAAGGTGAGGAATATGTCTGTCTATTCCTCACTTTATTCTCAAAGTAGACAGACAGACAGACAGACAGACAGATCAGTATCTCGGAAAATTAGAATATTACTTTAGACCAATAGAAAAAAAGGTTTTTATAAATGCTGGCAACTGAAAAATATAAACATGAAAATTATCACCATATACAGCACTCAATACTTTGTTTGGGCTCCTTTTGCCCGAATTACTGCAGCAATGCAGCATGGCATAGAGTAGATCAGTTTGTGGCACTTCTCAGGTGTTATGAGAGCCAAGGTTGCATCGATAAATTCCTTCAGCTGTTCTGCATTGTTAGTTCTGGCATGTAGCATCTTCCTCTTTACAATACCCTATAGATTTTCTATAGTGTTAAGGCCAGGTGAGTTTGCTGGCCAATTAAGTACAGGGATACCATGGTCCTTAAACCAGATACTTGCACTGTGTACAGGTACCAAGTCCTGTTGGAAAATAAAATCAGCATCTTACAAAAGTTAGTTAGCATCAGGAAGTCAGCAGTCATCCCTATGATTGTAGAGACTACAGAACTAGATTACAGGACTATTTAATGGTGTTTTGAGTTAATTAGCTGATTAGAGTGTGGCACCAGGTGTCTTCAATATTGAATTGTTTCACAATATTCTAATTTTACTGAGATACTGAATTTGGGTTTTTTATTAGTTTTCAGTTATAAATCATAAAATGAAAAAGAAATATACACTTGAAATATATCAGTCTGTGTGTAATCAGTGTGTATTTGAATGGAATGTACTTTTTGAATGGAATTAGGGAAATAAATCAACTTTTTCATGATATTCTAATTTTATGACCAGCACCGATGGATGGATGGATGGATGGATGGATGGATGGATAGATAGATAGATAGATAGATAGAGTAGTCGATTGAACTGTTCAATAAGAATCTAGTAAAGTGCTAATATATTTTTATATTGTTATATAGTATTTGGGTACTCTCTAGTTATTCTATCAAAACAGAAGAATACACTAAAACAGTAAACAATGTAATAAAATTTTCTTAGAAGTAATCAATACCCAAGCTGTTCTCTAAAGTTCTCATGATCAGGTGGTCGTTACTAAATATCTCAGAATAATTTACGACTGTGAGTCGATCCTCCCCACAGAAAGTGCAGGCTAAGACCTTGGCCATAAAATTGCCATCAAACTGTTGCAGGTGTTTGAGATGAAATAGACATTGTATGTAAGAGAACAGGCCGAAGCTAAAAGCCTGAGCGGGCAGATCAAAAACACAAAGGACAGTAAATTACACCTCCAGAACCACTTCCAAACATGTGCTGTGTGTTGTTAAGTTGAAGAAAAGTGCTTACACTGACACTTTCAGTCCATGGAGCTTAGCGTAATCCAGCTGGGGCAAAATTCCAACTTCTGAGTCATCAATAAACCCTGATATAAAGTCACCACCTGGGTTGCTTGGTTTAAGTCTGAATTAAGAAATTCTAGGTATGGCAGTGGATAAGCCGGTCCATTATTTTATACAGTGTGTTTATAAAATACTTTTTTTTAAATGAATATTCCTATTGTGAGTGTATGGATATTTAGAGGTTTCAAGAAGAAATGCGTCTTGAAAGCTTCAAGAAGAAGACGGCTAAGACATCACTGCAATTGCAAGCATGTAAAAAACATGGCGAGCAGTTGGGGGTTAGGTATCTTGTTCAATGGCACTTCAGTCATGACTTGCCTTGAGTGGGGATCAAACCAGCTATCTTTTTGTCCCCAGACCTCTACCCTATTCATTTAGCCATGGCTGACCCCAATTTCCAAGAAATAAGAGCAAAGGGAATGAGGGAATCATTTGTAATTTTTAATAAAAATATTATATAAGGTCTATAACCAATAAAGACTTGATAAAAGCACTGAGAGCATTCTGGTGGATAGCTTCAAACCAGTCTTGGGACTGCCTTTGTGGAAAAGGGGTATTCGAGTTGCCAACCGGCACCATACATTAGGTTTAATGTAATTTCCCTTGCCGAATTACAAGCACGCTGGACATAAATGGCATTTCCATGTTTTTGAATATTGAGTTGGGTTAGGGTTTAGGATAGAGTACACTTCATGTCACTTAAATAATGTCATATGCCGTCATTGTTTGCGATGGATGGTTGCACATTTGTGCTCTGTGGGATAGGGATAATCTGACTGAGCATCGCAAACTCTTTTCAGCATAATGTAAAACTCCTACCTTTCGTTTCAGTGGTGCTTGGTGGAGCAGATGGTGAGAGGTTCTTCTCATGCTCCTTCCTGTTTTCCCTCATTACCGCAGAACTTTTATGCTTGCACTTCGGTACATCCAGAGATTTTAGCCTCTTGGCGTGTTTGGTGCCTTTATAGTGGGATAATGCCTGACTCTGAGAAAGAAACAGAACCAGAAAATTGAAAGAAACAGTGTTAGCAATATGAACTTGTGGCTGGTGATAATCACAGACAAACTGTCATAGTTGAAAATGTGGACAAAGTCACAAGCATATCCCATCAAAGTAGGCTAACAAAATCCATCTGCCTGGAGGAACAAAGGGAACTGGGATAACAGGAAGTTTTCTCACAGCCTGGATGCCATTTTAAGTCGGGCCAAATCAGCCTTCAAAGGTTTGAATAAGCTTTCTCAAACTCGTAAATCTTTCTCTAAATTGTCTCAGTGATTTAAAGTTAAGAAACGGGTCAAATTCGAGTGAGTGCCAGAAAAGTTCATGTGGTCAAATAGAAGCAAGACTGTTTGGTTGTTGAGAAAAGTGCTTACAAAATAAAGTGGGGCTTGGTTCCAGTAGTGAATGCAACAATAAGTGACACAACTAAAGCGTAATGTCAGTTAACTAAGATGTAAGCTACAGATTTCACTGAGCATCCAATACATTATAGTCTATAGTCAACTTGAAAATAATGTAAAGGTATCGAATGCTCAGTATCTAACATGTATCTAACACCATATATATCTAACACCTTAGTCTGATTGGCTGTCCACAATTGTACTGTGCAAATTTTACTGTCTACAATTTCTGTGCAAAGTTTTAAACAGGAAAATCCATCCATCTATCCATTATGTTCCGCAAGCCAGCCGGTGCCCACCCGGAAACTCTGGGCGAAAGCGCATGAACAACCCTAGACAATCTGCCAGTTCATCATAACACACACAAGTCACATACACATTCACACACTAATGGCCATTTTAGCGACAACAATTAACATAACACATGTCTTTGTAAAGCAGGAGGAAACCCACACAAATACAGGGAGAACAAGCAAACTCCACACACAGCGGTGTTTTTTGTATATATCGCCAGTAAGTATATATAGTCAGGGTCAAATCAATGCCAGTGCCTAACCGTCCACAAAGGGCACAAGGCAGCAAGAACAGGGCAAACACACATACACAAAAGGATACTTTAATCACATCAATTAGCCTAACACATGTCTTTGGACTGCTGAAGGATTAAATCGACACGGACCTTGCCAGAACATGTAAATTCACATTTAATTCAGTTTTATTTATATAGTGATCTTTACATTGTCACATTGTAATGTAACATTATCACTAAGCAACTTTACAAAAATGAAATACAGGATATCTGTGTGATGATAAGAGGCAGAAACCTTGATAAGACCAGACTCAGAGAAGGAATCCATCCTCATTTGAGTGATAACATATTAACTTTTTACAGCAGCACTACACACTGCACCACCACGCTGCTCATCCTCATAATGTACATGTAAGACAAAAATTCAAAGAAACAGTTTTTTTTTTCCAAACCTACACTATGTAGCAAAGACCCAATATTATTATTCATATATCGAACTGGAACTGACACAGCATTCAACCAACCAATAACAACCAAATACACCTTTCAAACCAGGATCATTTTGATTCTCCCCGACAGGGTCTTATATAGAAACGCTCATCTGCCCTTGTTTACCTGAATGTGATTCCCTTTCCCACTGTCTGTCATTGCCTGAGGCAAAAATTGAAGCATAAATCAAACCTCTGTCAAACACTGACAAGCGCAGGCAGGAGTGTGAAGCACACTCGCCCTTACTGACTGGCATGTGGATGTCGATACACTCACATGCATAAATATTTCACTTACTTATTTCATCTTATTCTGTCAACAAACTACACATGGCTTTGGAATTTAGTACCAGATTTTAGAAATGCTTGTAAAAAGTGTTTGAGCCAAACAATAGAGTTCAACCTTCCTCCACTACACCTGATGATGAGGCAAATGAAGTGTGTTAACCCGCCAATAACAATAAAACTCCCTATTTATTACTTGTAATATATTGATATTTCAGTTGTTTACACAGAGTTGTGTGTTTTCTTAATTATAGTAACAAACTTTATAATGTCTCCCAATTTTACAACCTGTGCTGTCCCTCTGATGTTGTCATTTCTAATTCTGTCCATCCTGGTCACTCCCAAAGAGAACCTCAACATCTTAAGCTTTGCCACCTCGAGACGTGCTACCTGTTTCAGTCAGTGCCACCAACCAAACCATACAACAAGTCTGGTCTCAGTACTTTAATCTTTTAGACATTTCCTTTCACTTTTGCTGCGAAACTTTTATCACACATCACTCCTGACACTTTTCTCCATCAACTCCATGCTGCCTGTACTCTCTTCTTCAATTCTTTTCCAAACTCCCCATTTCCTTGTACAGGTGATCTCAAGTACCTAAAATCCTGCACCTTTGTATCCATGTAGCCTGACTGTCCTACCTGCTTCTCTCTCTATTACACACATGCACACTTTCATTCCCCTCCTTTCCAGAGCATACCTCCACCTCTCAAAGTTCTCTTCTAGCTGTTCCCTGCCCTTCCTAAAGATCACGGTGTCGACTGCAAACATCACAGTCCATAGCGATTCCTGTCTGACCTCATCTGTTAGTCTGTCTATCACCAGAGCAAACAAGAAGGTTCTCAGAGTCAATCCATGATGCAGCCCAACCTTTACCTTGAAGCTATCTGTCATTTTTACAGCACAGCTCACCACTTTCATGCTGTTCCCATACATGCTCTGAACTAGTCTAACATACTTTTCAGCCACTCCAGATTTCCTTTTACTACACCACAATTCCTCCCTCGGCACCCTGTCATAAGTTTTCTCTAAATTCACAAAGACACAGTGTAGCTCTTTCTGACCTTCTCTATACTACTCCATCAGCATTTCCAAAGCAAAAATCGCATCTGTGGTGAATCTGGGCATGAAACCATTTGTCTAAGCCTAGCTTCCATAACTCTCTCCTAAATCTTCATTGTGTGTTTCATAAACTTTGCCCCTGTATTTTCTACAATGCTGCACATCACCCTTGTTCTTATAAATCTGTACAAGTACAGTTTCCCTTAATTCCTCAGGCATCATTTAACTCAAAAAATCTAATTGAATAATATCATACCTCTACCGGTATGACAAAAGGTCTGACCACCTTTCCCTTCTTCATTCTTTTCAAAGCTTTCCTTACTTCATCTTTGTTAATCTTTGCTACCACCTGTTCCACAATTTCTATGCCTGCCACTCATCTTTCCCTGTCATTATCTTCATTCATCAGCTCCTCAAAATACTACAAAATACTACTTTCCCTTCTTTACACAGTACATTTAGATTTCTATCCTTGATCAACATGCTGCACATTCTTTCCCTCGCTATCTCTCTGTTTCGCAAGCCGATACATCTTCTTCTCTCCTTCCTTAATGTCTAACCACTCATACAACTCATCATTTGCCTTCTGCTTGTCCTTTGCTACCATATTCCTCTTTGTACTATATTACATCTCCTTATACTCCTTCTTACTCTCTTAATTACCTCTTCCTCTGAATGATCTTCTGCAATTACATGTCCCACCACCAGGTTTCCTTGCAGTATTTTGTGTGTCCAGGTGAAAAGTACATTTCTGCCTGTCTGTCTAATCAGTGTTGTTGCTGCTACCCAATCTGGAAACTCTTTACTACTACACAAAGCCTTTCTCAACTCCTCTATGAACTCCTCACAACATTTTTAATTTCTCAACTTACAGAATTTGTTCCTTTCTCTTCCTTTGTGCTCTTCCTCTTCCTAACCATTGGAGTCATCCTGCCAACCACAATCCGATGCTGTCTCCCCTACCAATACCTTACAGTCTTTAATATCTTTCAAGCAACCTCATCTCCACAGGATGTAGTCTACTTGTGTGCTCCTACCTCCACTTTTGGTAAAATGTGTTAACCACAGCCTTTTCTTTTCTCTTTAAAAATTCAACACTATCTGTCCTTCTAGGTCCCTATCCTTAACACGAAACCTGCCCATCACCTCCCCTCTTTTTTTTTCCTTCATCAAAATGCCTGTTAACATCTGCACCAATCACCACTCTCTCCTCTCGGGGAATGCTCTTTACCACTTTGTCTAGCTTCCTCCAGAATTTCTCTTTCCTCTTCTAACTCACAGCCAATTTGTGGCACATAGCCACTGACAACATTCAACAATACACCTTCAATATTAGACTTTCAATTTCTAGCTTTAAACTCGTCACCCTATCTGACATTCTTTCCACCTCAACAACACTTTTTGCATAGTCCACCTTCAGGACCACCCCAAATCCATTTCTCTTCCAAATCTGCACCAATGCTTACAACCTTGCTGCTCTTCCACTTTGTTTCTTGCACACACAAATTAACTTTTTTTCTTCTCTGAATTATGTCAGCCAGTTCTCTGCTTTGCCTGTCATTGTCCCTACATTCAGGGTTGCTACCCTCAGTCCTACTCTCATCTTTCTCTGTCTCCTCACACGCTTCCCTCCCCATCATCTTCGACAAAAACCAACCAATTTCTGCCACCCTGTACCATGTTTGACTCACATTATTACATTATTATTATTATTATTCCACCCACTTGAATGCACGTTACTCCTCCTACAGTTAAAGAGGGATCGCACTGTTCACATATCAAAACGACCAGGAATGTATGTGCGAAGCGTGCTTGTATACAGTTAACAGATATCTCTAACCGGGTGCCCGCTGTTCCTGTTTTTGTACCCAAATTTTCCCATTGTCTTAACATTGTCAATTTTTGAGCTAGAAACACGAAATTTGACACAATCTGACGTGTCATGGCAAATTACAGACGAATTGCACTCTCTAATCACTCTCTAACACTCTCTAAATTCACACCATGTGATATACAAGATCAAAGCGCTATAGCTCCACTCTACAAAGGAGAACTTTGTAATTAATCAAAACTTTTCTAAAACTCAGTCTCATAACATTCTTATTTTTTCACCTGTAAGCTCTAAAAATATCTAATTTATTGATACATTCCTTATCGAGTTATGATCATTTGATTAGACCCACATTCTGAAATATCCCCATAGACCTCCATGTTAATTTTTTATAAAACTGGAACATCTCTGTCATTTATTGGTCAATACACATATATTTAGATCATAACGAAGAGATAGGTCTCCTCTCTAACACAAAAGTCTCGGTTAAGTGATAGACGACAAATTTTCAGAGTAAAATACACTAATGTTCAGCCTGCGCAATAACCATTACTTGCCATATTTTATCCCGTTTTAAACACAAAATCGTATTTAAAGCATGTTAAACGTTCATTTAACAACATTTAATTATAAATCAGTAGAGATCTCATCTTTCTACCTTCTGTGGTTATTGAGATATTTATCAAGGAAGCCAGCAACAACTGTTTCTCATACACAGAAAGACTTCATAAATTAATATGTGTAAAACAAATAGTTACATTAATTTATAAATAAAATACACATAGATTCATGAACACGATCATTTGAGATACTGACATAATTCTAACTGCATTTAACATTACTGTCACAGGGGCTTAAAGACTGCATTTATACCCATGGATGCACCAGGGGCAACACACATCGCAGTTTCTGCAGGAACTGCACTTTTTTGTTAACAAGCAATACATAGAACATGTTTACCTAATAAAGTGGCCAGTGACTGTATATATACCCATTACTGTGGACGAATGGGTCTGGTATGTAATATGTTACAATATTTACTGAAAAACCAAAATGTACAATGCAGAATTCATAACACACGTGGAGAACATGCAAAGTCCACACAGAAAGAAACCAGGATCCCCCACTCAGGAATCAATCCTGGGACCTTCTTGCTGTGACCCGGCAGCGTGAGTCTATTGATACTAATTTACTAAAACATGCCTTAACATCTGCACTGTATTTAATACTCACAAACAGCTCATTTGTGTAGTGAATAAATGCATCTTAGGTAGAAATATGACCTGATACATGTTAATCAAACCTAGTGCTTTTACATGGTTGCTGTAAAATCACACAGCGTATATTTAATCTTCTTCCATTACAGACCTCCAGTGAAAGAAATAACCGTCTGAAATGTGAACTGAATGTCTCAGTGAGCACTATAAGCTCACATGAAAATGAAGAAATACTCTGAAATGGTAATGGAAAGGATAGATCATATAGATTTATGCTTTGTGGTACTGCAAGTGCGTCTTCATAGTTGCATATTATTATAAGAACGCTGATAACGGCAAGACAAATGCGGTGTCATATGCCTCCGTCCATCCTTTTATAGCAGTCGAATGGTTGTTTTTCTGTAATTTCATCTGCAATCAATCTTTCATTAAGGGGCCCATACGGAAGAATTGGCATCGATGAAGAAGAGATTTGTCTTCAGCAAATCTCTTTACTAAGTTAAATAATGCCGTCAATCCATCAAACAACAGATACAATCCCAAAGGCATTGTATTCAGTACCTATGAGAGTGCACATTTGAGTTATCTGATTTTATTTGTGAGAAATTCTGTAATCTGACTAGTCAGCAGGTGTTGATTGATTTCCTGTCATAACACAGCGCAGGCAGATGTTCCGGCTGTGCTGAATTGAAACAACAGGTTTATTTTATCTATATGTCTGCTGTTTAATAGTTACAAGTCATTCACTGCAATGTATCCTAAAACATTTTTATTTAAAGTCTTTGACGTGGTGATATTTACAACCCCAAATCAAGGAAAAAGTTTCTACATTTGTTTTTATTTCTACAAGAGGTCTCTGTGAGGAATTGAGCCATCCATAAAATATATGCCATGGAGAGCTACAGTGCCCAGCGTGCACTGGGGAGTTCACCTGCCAACTAACCAAAGAAGCACCTTCCCATTAGCGCTCCTCAAACAGCATGGCAAAAGCAGGGTTACAAGAACACATCCCACATCGCCATTGCCTCAATACTAGTGCATTCTATTTCCTTTTTCCTTCTTATCTTTTTGTTTTCTTTCTATAGTAGTAAAGACCCTTCTGGTATACAGCTCCAGTGTGATGTATAAACATGTGCAATTTCACCAAGCCTTAGCATATTTTATGAACTCTAGTGTTTATTTTGCTTGATTTTTTGGATTGGCTTTCTGCAAAAGTCGAGATATCTTTTTTGGTAAAAAACCTTCTCTGAAAAAGTGTGAACAGGAACATTAGATCTTTTGGCAGCACTAGTATTAAAATGCTAAAGCCTGGAGGGAAATACAGTAGGTGGTATTTGCTCTAAAGTCTGTGTGCAGAGCACTTATCAGTTGCCATCCCTGCTGGCCATTTTTGCATTTATTTATTCGGCAGATGTTTTATCCTCGATTCTATACACATATTGTAGAACTGAAAGTGGACAACTAATTCTGAAAGAATGTTCTGTAAGCATGAGCCTCAAACCACATCAAGTACTTAAGTGATGTCTTGAAGGACCGACTGTTTGAACTAAGCCAGATTTTGAACACATTAATCAGAGTCCACTACGAAAATCTGACACATTCCTTAATCAATAATAGTTATGCATACTCATAAAACAAGCAAATAGAACTGACAATGCCTGAAAATTAGTCTACAGCCCCATCATTTTCTGCAGTCTGGTCAGTCTAGTACCCATACGCTATTCTTATGTAGCAAAGCCTTTGAAATGATTGCATCATGTGGTTTTGCTTTGTCTGAAATAATTCATGGATTCCCTTGGATACAAAGTCCGTTACGGCATTAATGCTGCCATATATGGTGTAAAAATATTTTGACACTGACAGTGAAACAAAACGTTTGTAATTTTGTTGCTGATAAAAGTCTGTTTGGTGCTTTTCATCTTTGGTCCAGAGCACATCAAAAAAAGACCAGGAATACTAAATTATCTGACTTCAATACATGTTTCCACTGTGTGATGGTAACTGGCATAACCACTCTATTGCAGTGCTTAAGAGTAATGCCTTACTCAGTGATCTGAAATTCATTATTACTTCAAATACACATTGTTTAAACATTTTGCCCAAATTGCAATGTCTATATGCTTTAGGTCAGGAAAATCTAAATCGCTCACAACAGACGGACATTATTTCCAAAGTCGGCACTTACCGTCTGTCCCTGAACTAAAGCACTCAGCGGAGGCCCATTTAATTTTAGAGGAATGTGAGATATAAAAATTCTGCTGAGTTTAGACCCACTTAGAGAAGGAAACTATTTTCACAAACTCTTTGGATGCCATGGACTTCATTTCCATTGGGCTCTCAAAGAATAGGTTTACTAGCAGGTATGCTAGAAATAAAGTTACACCAAGGTCAGATATACTGTTATGGTCAGTATCAAGCTACAGGCTTGACAGACACTACATTAAAGCTATATTGTCAATAATGTTATACATTTTAAAATGATAAAATTATACCCAGTGCCACAATCGCTAGGCAAAACAGGATGTCAGCAACCATAGACATTACTTCCAATACACCTTTTCGCATTACAGTATTTAAGCACCACTCATAGTACAGGTTCACTGCAACATGTCCTGTCCATGTCATGTTGCTACCAAGACTTAGTTTGGTCAAATAAGCAGATGACTCTCTAGTAATATGACCCTGTTCTAGGTTCTAGTTCCTGAGTCAAGTCCTCTCTTTATTTTCTTTATTGATTTTATTTATCTCCAAGGTATATTATTCTCTGTATTTAACCCATCCAGAGATACCTGTAGCAGTGTGCTGCCCCCCACCCATTTGCTGGAGCAGGGATTGAACCCAGAAACCCTCTTCTCTAAGCCTTAGGCTATGGCTGCCCCAATTGAATTCATATATTTGTAAATCTGGCTCTGAAAGAGTCAGTGCCTCACTAGTTATTAACCTTATATCACCTTGCTGTTTTTGATGACTCCATGTTCGGACCATAGCTAAAAACCTCCAGAAATACAGGAAAACCCTAAAGAAACCAAGATACTCTTAACTTACATTTCTTGCATAAAATAAAACCAAAAGTTTATCAAGAAACAACAACAAAATAAAAAACATCAGCCTAGCGGAATCAGGCATTATGGCCCCATGGGATTCAGAGTTTGGCAGATTGTCTCTCTCTGTTTTTCTTACCTGTGAATTAAATCGCAGTTGGCACACACTACAGGAGACGTGTTTCCTTTTAGACAATGCAGAGATGCCAAATGTGTGCTGTAAGACTGCTTTCTGAACTGGGTCCATCTGCAGGAGGATAAGGGGGAAGAATAAGAGAGAGAGAGAGAGAGAGAGTGAGAAAGAGAGAAAGAAAGAAAGAGAGAGTCTAATTAACATCACAGCAGCACATACTCATAAAAATGAGCCGCAGATAAAAATGAGCTCGGGGG
>JAOUQV010028517.1:0-18470 GCA_028565295.1 Aspidoras spilotus
ATGACACATACAAGTCTTGCACAGTGGTCAGAGGGATTTTAAGACATTCTTCTTGCAGGATAGTGGCCAGATCACTATGTGATGCTAGTGGAGGAAAACGTTTCCTGACTTGCTCCTCCAAAACACCCCAAAGTGCTCTTGATACATCACAAAGACTTGCTGTGTTGGTGCAACAATTTGTCCTCTTTTGAACTCTGGTATGTTCACCCCTAATGTTGTGTGCATTTGTGTTGAGCAAAACTGCGCTCCGACCCTGCCAATTGAATCTTCACACTATGCTCCTACTGGTGCAATGTGCAGTTAATGAAGACTGGCCACCAGGCTTGTCCAATTTAGCCAGAAAACCCCCCACACTAAAATGACAGGTGTTTCAGTTTCATTGTCTAACCCCAGTATATATTTCATATATATATATATATATATATATATATAAAACTGATTATGATTTACTATGTCTAACAGAAACTTTGATTAAACCCAACAAGTACTTAGTATAAAATGAAGCTAGCTCTCCTGGTTATAGCTACATGCATAAACCTGGTCTAACTGGTAAAGGGAAAAGTTTTAATGTCTGCTCTGGGCGTTCACACCTAGATGGGTTAAATGCAGAGAACAATTTCCCTCTGGGATCAATAAAGTACTCAAAATCAATCAAATCAAAATTTATCTGGATAATGGAATAATTGTTGGGGATTATAATAAACGTTATGAATGATCGTCCTGATTTAACTTTGACGGGCTCAGTAAAGAACCTACAGAACTTTATAAGGAAACTAAATTCTTACAGTCAACCTTCCACAGCACCACAGCACTCTAGATAAACTAGTTCACTGGAGTTTGTACTCTTACACACTTATTTATAATTATTTAAACTGCTAAGTATTTTTATTTTACTGCCATTTCTTTTTCTGGGAATCTGGGTGCATTACTTCTGAGAGAGGGTTGATCCTATCCTAGTCTCCTTACTAGTTTACCCTGGTGGTCGGCTTTCGATGTGGGCTCACGTCGCACAGAGTGGCCAATTGCTGGGAATATCCTATGGACCTGAATACTCTCATCACTTCACACATATTCGCAGAATCCATTTTCAAACAGTTTTTTTTTAACTGAAATAATATGATGGGATTCTCCCCTGGTTCCTTTATACGTTTCTTCCTCTTTAGGGAGTTCTTGCCACTGTCGCCATTTGGCTTACTCGTTAGAGATAAAAAGCAAAAAAAATTAACTTCTTTAAACTTCATGAGTATAACCAGTATATAATTTTTTTAAATCTGCTTTGCTACAAGGTTCCGTTGTAAAAAGCGCTATATACAGGGTGGGCCATTTATATGGACATATGTGTATGTATCCTTATAAATGGCCCACCCTATATATAACTGAATTTAATTAATATCTATATAACAAAGTGCAAAGCAAAAATGCTATTCTGATTATATCCATGTATATTGATCTCTGTCCTTGTATATTATTGTTTTATCTATTATTTACATAGCAAAGTCAGGGCATGAGAAATTCACACCTGGGTGCAGGTTGTTATCTCTCAGAATAAACGTGTACAGGGTTGAGACACACTAGCAGAAGTTAAACATCAATGCCACAGAGAAGACGCGTAATGAAGAGAATTTACCATTGACTAACTTACTATAGATAGATCAAAAAAATAATTAAATCCAAGTGAAAATTACGTACAGAGGAGTATAAATATAAAGAGAGAAAATCATTAGTAAACAAAGAAAGAAAACTGAGAGACATGCACGAGCAAAAAGAATTTCAGAGACAATTTGGTGAGTGAATGCATTTTACAGCTGGGCTGCAATTTTGCACAGGAACTTCACACATCATTTATAAGTCAGGAATTTCCCAAATTTTAATATCAAAAAATGTTTTTGCTATTTCCTTTATATTCAACTGTATAAAAAGTAATAAATTATTCAAATAAAAATGAAGATCAGTCAGCAGTCAAGTTAATCCTAACCCTAGGTTTCCCCTGACAGACCATATTGCATTTTGATTTCCTCCACACAGTATTATCAAATCTTTTTTACTAAAGTAATTAATTTACATATTAAGTTAAATATTCCAATGAACCAGTGGTATTCCACAGTCTGTGAGTTGATATTTTAAAATGTCAACATGTAGGTGTGTGTTTTTTTTGTGCGGCTATTAACTGTCTAATACTAAGCTAAAGTTCCTACTCATTTTCCGTGTGAGACCACAAAGCCCTAAGAAATATTTACAGGTAAAACACACCTATTAAGCACATTCTCAAATTACTGGCAAAAAGATTTAATTTAACACAAGGATCTAACCAGAGACGTGTATTTCTATTAGTTAATATTACTTAGTTTTGACTGACAGCTTCACAATATCACTCACTCAAGGAACACCGACCTATGGTTAAAGGATAATTAAAGGCAGATGGTATGCTGCTGCTGTTTACACTGTGGCTTTGTTTCCGGTAAGCCACTGCGACAACATGGCTGCGTCAAAAATGGTTTACACAAGCCCTATGTAACCTACTATATAGCCTACTATTATATATGTAGCCTACTTATGTAGTGTGTGCTGCTTTACCGTTAAAACAGTATGTATGATTGCTTTAACATGATAGCCCCAGCTTGCATTCAACAAACAAGGTATGTAGATTATTTTTTTATTTGGCAAATTAACTTGTTTTACATTTTTCTATGCTTCTGTAACTTCGCAACACCCACTGGGATAGATCAGCACAGTGTATTAACCAGTATACTAGACTATCAGGGTCTGTTGTGGTATTTCATGTAGCCAATAATTTAGGAATACTACTGTCAAGAATCTGGAAACTCTTGAGGGGTTCAACGAACATGGCAACCAGCGGCAATATGTGACTGCTCTTGTTTACGGGGCAGTCACATGAACCAACAACAGCTGGTTTCAGTTCGGCACAATGATTGACTGGACTATTTAAGTTGAGTTTTTGTTTAGTTCAGGGCGTGACATTATGCAACTGAATCCAGGACTTTCTGACTGGAAGACCTGTCGGTTCAGATCGGGTAGCATCTCCAGCACTATCACACTAAACACTGGAGCTCCCCAGGGCTGCGTGCTCAGTCCACTGTTGTTCACCCTGCTGACTCATGATTGTGTAGCAATGCACAGCTGCACAAGTTCACTGATGACACAACTGTGATGCGTATCATCAGAAATAATGAGAAGGCAGCATACAGATAGGAGGTGCAGCAGCTAACGGACTGGTGTGAAGTAAACAATCTGTCTCTGAATGTGGACAAAACTAAAGAGATGGTTGTAAACTTCAGAAAGACGAGATGTCATCACTCGCCAATGAATATCGGTGGTTCCACTCCATCACAGACATTTACACCACATGCTGCACCCACAAAGTACTCAGCATTGTGGGTCATCACATACACTCTTCAACCTTCTGCCGTCTGGGAGAAGGTATCAAAGCATTCGAGCCCTCACATCCAGACGCTATCGCATTCAGCACAATGCCACTTTTTGCACTGTCTCGTATTTTGAACTGTGTGTATTTTTTGTTATGTATTGTCCGTATTTATTGTTCATACTGTGGTGTATTTATTGGTTGTACTGTCGTGTATATATTGGTTGTACTGTTGTGTATTTATTTTCTGGTTACACACGTTTGCACAAGTGCACCTTAATGTTATGTGTAGCACCTTGGTCTGGAGGAACTTTGTTTCGTTTCACTGTGTACTGTAACACTATATATGGCTGAAATAACAAAAAACTACTTGAGACTTGAGATTATAACTATAACATTAAATGTAAAACTAGAGAGAGTTATGCTATGCTAAGAGGTTCGTTCTTTGTTTCATGCTACGTGTTGCGCCAGGTTATGTTTCTTGTTCTGTTTTGTTTCAAGTTTATTTATGTGTCGGTTTATTTTTGTTAAAGATTATTATTAATAAAACACTCTCCGCGTTTACTTCTGTCTCATCCTGTGTGTTCCTGTGTGAAGTTATCGTTACAACTACATTTTTAGACACACTACCTGCTCTCGTGTACTGCTTTTGTGTACTCATCATTACGCATGTATGAGATTTTGGACCAATTTGAGTCAGGCTTCAATTAAACCTTATTTACAGTAATTCTAATGCCAACTAACATACAGATATTCATTATTATTATTATTATTATTATTATTATTATTATTATTATTATTATGTAATGGTTGAAATAGAGTGTGAACTATTGCTTCTACATAAAACTACTACATTCAGAAACTTTATTTCCATTCTGGACCAGTTTATTTGCACTCAGAATAATTTCTTTATTACTAAATGGCACATTTTAGCAATGTGTAAATACTTGATTTTCTGTTAAATTATTTAAAAAATGATGCTAATATTAAAAATCACTGACACTAATGGCCATTCACTTTATAGAAAATAAGAAAAAAAACAGAAAGTCTGGTAACTCAGTAACGAAAGGAATATTTAGGAAACTAGAGAACTATTATTAGCTTACAATTGTATTATATAAATTATTGTATGATATTATGAGTATCATGTATAATAAATATCAAAATATGATATTTATGATACATCGGAGCAACCCATTCTTTTAGAAAAAAACTATCGCCTACGTTCTAGTTTATGATAACAATTTATTATTATAATTATAACTGGAAATAACCAAACCACGCTGGTTAATGTTTTGTGGTAAGGTTCCATTGCAAATAAATAAAATGTAATATATACAGGACGACATGATCCGTCCAAAATTCTATCATTTTTTATGATTCCAGTCAATTTTGTAGTTTTCATGAAGCCAGTTAGCTACGTTTACAAATGAACCAAAATGTTTACATATTTACGTATATAATATTTATGTATATAACAATAAACATAATAAAATGAAAGTTTTTTTCAGGCCTACAGGATGAGGATGATTTGGTCTCCTCTCACAAGCGTAGAGATGACGCGTCACTCACTCACCTTGGAGATGTGCGGGAAAGAAACCAAACGCAGCTGGTGAGATGCGTCAGGTAGTCTAATCTCTCTCTCTCTCTCTCTCTCTTTCTCTTTCTCCCTCTCTCTCTCTCTCTCTCTCTCTTTCTCTTTCTCTTTCTCTCTCTCTCTCTCTCTCCGCTCCGCTATACATTCACTTCGACTCGACCTGAAGGTCCTGAGACGATCGGATACTTTTTCTCTCTCCCCAAAAACCGAGCGTAAAAGACTTATAAGTCTATGAAAGTCATGCAGTCATACACAGCAAATACACAGAAAGAATTTGCAGAGCAGATCTGGGATTATATGCATACCGATGTACAGGTCATTGTAGACCCGCCCCTTTTTTAGCTCCGACTTTTACCCTTCACGATTGCGTTACATCCTTGCGCAGGGGCCAACCAAATCTTCTCTGTATCGTTTACAACAAAAAGAGTTTAGTATAATTTTAGTATCTGTGCTGCCGTAGCAAGCGGTACAGTAAAAATGTCTGAAACGCATAGCGTGACAAAATCACACACTGCTCTCAATGATGTTGTGGAGAGATTTGATCATTTGATGTGTTCATTTTACTGAATTATAATTTTGCTCATTTATATAATTTTATTATGCTAATTAATTTCTAGGAAAAGCATAAGGAAGTCTTATAAAGAGTAGGTAGAAAAGTGATGTATAAAAGTGATATAGTGGATTTAATTAATATTTATTTATACATTCTTTTATTTAATATTTAATAACAGATGGAGTTATTAATCATGTATTTTTACAATTTTTGACTTTCCTCCGTGTACGTTATAATACACATTTTATTTTCCATAATATTTTGTACATTAGACGTCATTAGGCCATTTTTATTATGGTGTAAAACTCATTTCTTCTGTATTTTCTATTTAGTTATACTAAAAGAGCATGCAGTTTCCCCTCTGCACCGCCGTAAAAGAGGGTTTAGAGTCGCACCAGAACTCCGAGTGTAGATAGCGCAACCAAGAGTTTTTAAAGTGCAGATGTCGTGACCGCGGACGATTGCGTCGACTTCTGTTCTTTTTCATTTCGGCCAACAAGCTCTCTCTCTCTCTCGCTCTTTCTCTCGCACTGTATGCAAATTCACTTGTGCCTAGGGTATCTTGAAAGGCATCTTTAATAAAATTATATTGTATTATTGTTATTATATTACTTGTCATTACTGATTATTAAAAAGCATAAAAAAATTTTTTTCATTTAATTGAACTGATTTTTTCAAACGTTATTTGGAAAAACATTGAATATTTCATAATTCACTTATTACTAAATTACCTATCATTTTCAGTGCATACTTCTTGTTATCATTCTTAACCTTAGACCATTTTTTCACAGGAAATGGCATAGGCATCTTCCAGGAGATAATAAGATGAAGTACTGTAATAGCCAATAAATGCTTTTATATTGATTATTAAGAAGGGTATGAATAATTTTGAACATGCCACTTTTTGTTGAAATGTAATTAAAATCTGAGGAATATTTTTTCCACAATTAAGTCAGCGTTATAAATAATTTCAGGTTTCAGTATAATTACTAGTGATGTGAATTTCTGCTCTTCAAGCTCCCAAATTTTTAATGAATTAGATTCCATTTCCTGCATTCTGGTGTATATTGTAGTGTATTTTAACAAGTTGTTAATCTGCTAATTTTACCTACGTAAGTCACTTAATTTAAAGACTATTTTAGAGACCAATTTAACAAGTCTGTTTTATGAAAAAAATACTTAAATGTTAAAATACTAAACTCCCAGTAACATTTTTGGATACAATCATTTTATACTTCTTAATAAAAATACTATTCTCCAAATAAACTTATCTGATGTGTTTATTTTATTCTTGCTGATAACATGAATGTGGTGCACTGTACACTATAAGAGGATTATATAACGCCCCCCGCCCCCGGGCGCTGTCCCAAACCAGATCAGGAGACAGAGTGCAGAGTGTATGTCATGGCATACATTTCCTGATTCACTAGATTCTTGAATAACTTGGTACAAAATATACATAATGTAAAGTGAGAGAATTATTTTGGTGAGGTTTTGAAGCAAATATATTATTGTATTTTGGAGATATGCATCAATTTCAAAAAGGTGCACTTATGCATCACTAAATGCATCCAAACCTCACCAAAATAATTCTCTCACTTTACATTATGTATATTTTTATTTTCACAATTTGTCACAGGATGATTACTATTGGTTTAGATGGTTATCAATTACTTTCAGGAGGCGGGTTTGAAAATCTGGTCATTTTTTTTTTCATCTTTTGGCTTTTTCCCTGACACCAGGGGTCGTAGTCTTAACGTCACGCTTCGTTCTATTCATGCAAATATTTGTTCTTGTTTTGTATGGCATAAGTTGGTGTTTCTTATAAATATGCGAAGTAATCAATGTTACTATATTCCGGATACGCGGCCCGGGTACTGGTGGCAAACAGGGTGCTAACGGAAATTGGGCTACTGTTTTCCGAAGATGGTGCCGGTTTTGAACTGTTTTATTATGATGTGGATAAGAAGAGAAATGGAGTCAGGGTGGTTCAGAAGGAGGATTATGCAAAGACTGTTGTTGAGGTGAAAAGGGTGTCAGATAGGGTGATGAGTTTGAAGTTATAAATTAAGGGTTTAATAGTAAATGTTGCCAGTGACTATGCATCACAAGTTGGATGTGAGTTGGAGGAGAAAGAGAGATTTTGGAGGGAGCTAGATGAAGTGGTAGAGAACATTCCCAAAGAGAAGAGAGCGTTGATTGGTGCAGGTTTCAATGGACATGTTGGTGAAGGAAACAAAGTAGATGAGGAGGTTATGGGCAAGTTTGGTGTTAAGGATAGAAACCTTGAAGGACAGATGTTGGAAGAGGATGGAAATGGCTGTGGTAAACACGTTATTTCCAAAAGAAGGTGGAGCACAGGGTGATCTAAAGAGTGAAAGCAGGATCACACAGGTAGACTACATCCTGTGTAGACAAGGTTGCATAAAAGAGATTGGAGACTGTAAGGTAGTGGCAAAAGACAGTGTAGCTAGACAACATCGGATGGTGGATTGCAGGATAATTCTGGTGGTTAGGAAGAGGGCAAATGTAGAGAAGAGGACCAAATGGTGGAAAATGGGAAAGGAGAAATGCTGTGAGGAGTTTAGAAAAGAGTTGAAAAATGCTTTGGGCAGGCAGAAAGGTACTTGGTGTGTCATCTGGAAGGTGAAAGACAGCAAGGAAACTTTGTGGTGGAACAAGGAAGTACAGGAGGTTATTCAGAAGAAAAGGTTGGCAAAGAAAAAATGGGACAGGGAGATGACTGAAGAGAGTATAAAGAGATGAAGAGTAGGACAAAGAGAGAGGTAGCAAAGGCCAAGCAGAAGGCCTATGATGAGTTGTACGAGAGTTTAGACAGTAGGAAAGGGGAGAAGGAGTTGTATCACCTTGCGAGGCAGAGAGATAGAGCGGGAAATGATGTTCAACATGTCAGGGTGATCAAGGATAAAAATGAATAGACAATTCAATGAGATTTTTGAGAGTAAAATGATGCCTGAGGAATGGAAGGAAAGTGTACTTGTACCGAATTATGAGAACAAGGGTGATGTGCAGAGTTATAACAATTACAGGGGCATAAAGGTAATGAGTCACACAATTAAGATTTGTTGAAGGTAGGCTTAGACAATAAGTGACAGTTTGTGAGCAGCAGTATAGTTTCATGCCAAGAAGGTGCACCACAAATGCAATTTTTGCTTGAGAATGGTGATGGAGAACTATAGAGCAGGTCAGAAAGAGCTACACTATGTCTTTGTGGATTTAGAGAAAGCTTATGATAGGGTGCCAAGGGAGGAACTGTGGTTTTGTATGTGGCTGAAAAGTACGTTAAATTGGTGCATGACAGGTATGAGAACAGCATGACAGTTGTGAGATGTGCTGTATGAGTGACTAACAGATGAGGTCAGACAGGAATCACCGTGGACTATGATGTTTGCAGATAACATTGTTATCTGTAGTGAGAGCAGGGAAGAGCTAGAAGAGAACTTAGAGAGGTGGAGGTATGTTCTGGAAAGAAGGGGAATGAAAGTCAACTTGTAAAACTGAATACATGTGTGTGAATGAAAGGGAGGCTACATAAAGAAGTGGTCACAAAGATGCAGGAAATTAGATATTTAGGATCAACTATCCGAGCAGATAGGAAGTGTGGAAAAGAGGTGCAGTTGGGAGTACAGGCAGGATGGAGTGCATGGAGAAAAGTTTCAGGAGTAAACCCTGACAAAGGGTTGCAGAAAAAGTGAAAGGAAAGGTTTATAAGAGAGTAGTGAGACAGTGGCAATGACTAAGTGACAGGAAGCAGAGCTGGCAGAGCTTAAGATGTTGAGGTTCTCGTTAGGAGTGACCAGGGTGGACAGGATTATAAATGAGAACATCAGAGAGACAGACACAGGTTGGAAATTTGGGAGTTAGAGAGGGCAGACTGAGATGGTTTGGACCTGTACAGAGGAGGGAAAGTGTATATATAGGAGGTAGGAGGATGTTAGAAATGGGGCTGCCAGGCAGGAGGCAGAGAGGAAGACCAAAGAGAATATATATGGATGTGGTCAATGTAGAAATACAGGTAGTTGGTGTGAAAGCAGTAGATGCAGAGGACAGAGTGAGGTGGAAAAGATTGACTCGCTGTGGCGACCCCTGATAAAATGAAGACACCAAAAGAAGAATAAGAATAAGAAGATATATAATTTAACATGTTAAATATTTGTTAACTGCTTTACTGCTGCTCGCCAACCATCAGAATTCCAATCCAGAATTACAAATTGCGTTGCTCACAGCGGTTAACCTTGTGTTTACATTCTCTATTTAAAACAGAGGAAATAATGTGTTCAGCCATGGTATAAGGGGTAGTGTGCAGTGTATGAAAGACAGATGAGAAGTGCTTGTTGATGAAACACTAGAGGAATGAATCAGAAAACTGGTAATAATAGGTGCAATTCCTGCAGAAACTGCAATGTGTGTCGCGCCGATTCACCCCTACCTATACCTGTGTATACCTGTGTTCCTCAAACCAATATCTTTCATAACTTAAAAGAATGTGCCCTTTAAATAAGAATGTTTAATTTCCTATTACAATAAATGAGGCAAAAAGAGCAGGGCAGGTGAATCAGTGAGGGCATCTGAAAGTCTTCAAATTCACATTTCATTAATATGCAATGCAGTTAGAAAGATGTCAATATTTTAAACCAATATGCCATTTTAATTAGTGTTTAATTTACCATAAAAAAGAATGTGTGACTAAAAAGGGATGAATAATTGGGGTTATAAGTTAAACATTCAAGAATGCGAATAAAAAAGAATATTGTGGACTCTTTCCCCTGCCATGGGCTGCTATGGCCTGGCTTGCCATGTGATATCACAGACATCAGTTAGAATGAGCCGTTCTGGAAGATTCTGCTCTTTGTTGTAAATAACAATTTAACTCAAAAAGACTGTTTGAAGATGTTTTGCACACCTAGTATAAGCTCGTGTTATCCGGTCGCAAATCTGATGAGATTTAGAGAGAAAAATAGGCCTTTGTATTGATATAAAATTTGTGTGGTTTGACAAAACATTGGGAGAGTTATGACATTTTACATAATATGAAAAAATCAAACATCTCAGTTTTTGTTTTTCTAAAATATAACAGAGTTCTATGAGATAGTGGAGAAGCACTTGTGCCGGTCACAATGTCATAACTCTAAAACTAATTAATCAATTGTATAGTGCTGAAAGCAGGGACTTATCCCTACAATTTAAATGTTAAATGATGTTTTTAGTTAAAACTATAAGAAATATCCGAGGAGGATCGACAGCTATATGTGCCAGCATACCCTCGCCAGGGACAGAATATACTTGTAGAAAATAAAACATTTGTAACTAGAAAGTGCAGTTCATGCAGAAATTGTGATGTGTGGCGCAGGTGCACCCCTGTGTATACCTGCATATTCCTGCATTCCTTCAAACATCTGTTATAAAATCTATTATATTATTATTATATTATATTATTATATTATATTTTATGTTATAAAATGTTCAAAAATCTGTTATATCTCAAAATAATGAGCCCTTGAAAATAGAATATTTAATGTTTAATCTCCTACAATTGATAGGGCAAAAAAAAAAACAGGGCAGGTAAATAAGTGGTGCATCTGAAAATTCTCTCACCCCATAATCACAATAATTAGCATTTAGCTACAAACCCGATTCTAAAAAAGTTGGCGGAAAAGTACAAATTGTAGATAAAATAAAATGCAATAATTTAAAAATGTCAAAAACTGATATTGTATTAACAATAAAACAGACCAGATATCATATGTCGAAAGTGAGAGATTTTGATATTTCATGCCAAATACTGGCTCATTTGGAATTTCATAATAGCAACACAGTTGGGAAAGGGCAATATAAAGCTAGAAAAGTTGAAGGAACAAACAATTGCAACTCATTAGGTCAACTGGCAATAGGTTATTAACATGACTGGGAATAAAAAGAGCATCTTGGCGTGTAAACGGCTCTCAGAAGTAAAGGTGGGAGGAGGATCACCAATCCCCCTATTTTTGTGCCGACAAATAGTGGAGCAAAATTAGAAAGGAATTTTTTTTACAATTGCAAAGAGTTTGAACATATCATCATTTACAATGCATAATATTATCAAAAGATTCAGAGAATCTGGAGAAATCTCTGTGCGTAAGGGTCAAGGGCGGAAAACCACTGGGTGCCCGTGATCTTCGAGCCCTTAGACGGCACTGCATCACATACAGGCATGCTTCTGCATAGGAAATCACAAAATAGGCTCAGGAAAATCAACTGTGAACACAATTTACCATGCCATCCGCTGTTGCCAGCTAAAACACTATTGTTCAAAGGAGAAGCCGCATCTAAACAAGATCCAGAAGCGCAGCCGTCTTCTCTGGGCCAAGGCTCATTTAAAATGGACTGTGGCAAAGTGAAAAACTGTTCTGAGGTCAGACTAATCAATATTTGAAGTACTTTATGGAAATCAGAGACACTGTGTCATTTGGACTAAAGAGGAGAAGAATGACCCAAGTTGTTATCATCACTCAGTCAAGAAGCCTGCACCTCTGATAGTATAAGGTTGCATTATTGTTTGTGGCATGGGCAACTTACACATCTAGAAAGGTATATCCAGGTTCTAGAGCAATATATGCTCCCATCTAGATGACATCTCTTTTAGGGAAGACCTTGCATTTTCCTACATGACCATGCCAAAGCACATATTCATCAATTACAGCATCATGGCTGCATCGAAGATGGGTACTAAACAGGCCAGCCTGCAATCCAGATAGAAAACATTTGGCTCATCATAAAATGAAAGATACAACAAAAAGATACAACAGTTGAGCAACTAGAATCGTACGTTAGACAAGAATGGGTTAACATTCCTATCCCTCAACTTGAGCAACTTCTGTCCCCAGATGTTTACAGTCTGATCTAAAGAGAAAAGTGGATGTCTCACAATGGTAAACATGGTCTTTTCGCAACTTATTTGAGATGTTTTGGTGTCACGAAATTACAAGTAAGCCAATATTTGGCACGAAATTTCAAAATGTTTCACATTTGACATTTGATATGTTTTATTGTCTATGTTTTATTATGAATACAATATCAGGTTTTGGCCCTTTGAAAATTTTGCATTCTGGATTTATTTACAGTTTGTACTTTTTTCCAACTTTTCTGGAATCGGGTTTGTAAATCAATTAGCAATTACAGTTAACACAAATGTTATTGTTAGCGGTTAGAATTATCTATTAGCATTAGAAATTATCTCTAGCAGATAGCATTAACTGTTATCATTAGCAATTATCATGAGCAGTTAGAATTAACATCAACATTAGCATTTGCAAACAGACATTACCATTAGCAGTTAGCATTGGCAATTAGCACTGCAACCCATGCTAGCATTAACTGTAAAAATGATCATTAGCAATTATCATAACAGTTAGTAATGTTAGCATTAGCAATTAGTATTAACACCAACATTAGCAATTAGCGTTGTTACAAATATTAGCATTTGCTGTTAGCAATTGCTTTTAGCAATTAGCATTAATAGTTAGCATTAACTATTAGCATTAGAACTGTCTATTAGCGCCTGGCATTAACACCAACATTAGCAATTAGCAGTAGCTAACGGAACTTACCATTAGCAATTAGATTGTAACATATGGTTGCATTAGCCATTAGCATTTGCAGTTAGCAATAATAATTAGTATTAGCAGTTAGTATTAGCAATTAGCACTGTTACAAATATTTGCATTTGTTGTTAGAAGTTCCATTAGCATTAGCATTAGTTATTAGCATTAACTATTTGTATTAGCAATTAGTATTGCCACCTATCATTAACCTAGGGTTGCCAACTGTCCCATATTGAGCGATTTTGATTTGTCCCATCTGTGAAAGCTCCAGTCCCGTAGTCCAATCATGCATAGGAAGACAACACAACATTCCTTTTATATTCAAGTCTATGGATTGGCCTCACAACTATAGTAATACCAACATGTTTGTGTGTGTGTCTGTGTGCCTGCATGTGGCGTGTATGTGAGAGAGAGAGAGAGACATTTTTGAAGCAACCGACATATAATGGAGCAATATTAGAAAGGAGTTCAACAGTGTAAAATTGCAAAGAGTTTGAACATATAATCATCTACAGTGCAAATATCATCAAAAGATTCAGAGAATCTGGAGGAATCTCTGTGCGTAAGGGTTAAGAGCGGAAAACCATACTGGGTGCCTGTGATCTTCGAATCCTTAGACGGCACTGCATCACATACATGCTTCTGTATAGGAAATGTGCCTGCATGTGGCGTGTATGTGAGAGAGAGAGAAAGAGAGAGAGAGAGAGAAATCCTTTGTATCAGACTTCTTAGCCTGATTAATAAAGCTGAAAATGCATCCTCCTAACAAATAGTTATAACTCGGGATTTTTTTAAGCTATCACTTAGTCAAAAATATTTTACCAGAGTGGACCCTTTGACGATTATGTAAAATTGTGTAATTAGACAATAAAATGTCTTATTTATAACAGGTTAAACACAAATAAAAGATTGGAAAAAGCAAATATGATTTTCTCAAATGATTTTTTAGTGTCTAGTGCTAACAAATCCTCATAAGTCTAAAAAATATTTTATTATCAGTGTCATCTTTTAGACTTTCATGAAAGAGACATTGCTATACTACTTTACGTTTAAATTGTGTTTGTAGGAGAATGTTTATAGGTTTTATTAAAGTTTGTTTGGTGAAGTCTCTGGCACACCTCCTTAACATTCACTCATACTTCGGAATATTTTTATGATCGCTTAACCGAAAGTATTGTGAGTGTCGGGATGCTTTGGGCATGTGTAGATTGATGAAAAACATTCAGAGTTATGACACTTTATAAAATAAGTGGTATCCGAATGCTTAGTGATGATTTTTCTGAAATTTGTAGTCTATAGGGAATTTAAAGGTTTTTCTGAACATATAATAATACCTTAATAAAGTGTTTGCCAATCGATTCGATTTTTTATATCCTCATAGAGATGACCGGTTTCTACATTTTAAAGTTCAAATGGAGTTTATAGATGAAACTATTTGAATTTTACAGAACAGAGATGAGAATGATTTTGATTTATTCCAAAAACCGGCTTCTGCTAGAGTGTGGGCTAGAGTGGCTTTGATCAGTTAACATTTCCAGTATAGGAGTGATTTTTGATACAGAGAACAGAGAGTGCAATCACTCTGAAATTTGAGAAGACGACTCAGGATGCAACTGGGTCCATGTCATTTATTGTTTTTGTAGCTTGAAAATTGGCTGAGATAGGGCTGTGCAAAAGTTCTGCCTAATGTTAAGTCAATGGGAAATTTTAGGCACATAAACAGGCACAGCGGGCACACAGTTCGAGATTTCGCTTTATACATGACATAAACACCCAGTCAAGCTGCACATTGTGGTGTTTGTCCCATGTCTATATCTTGAAAATCGTGGAAATAATAGGCCAGACAATATTTTCTAAAAAATAAAATTCCAATTTTCGGAAAAATAAAAATAATAACAATAATAAGAGGAATATCAATATATGAGTCCTGTTACGCCATACATAATGAGTCTTGTATTGTCTTGTGTTGGTTGTAGTAATCTAACCTCTGACAAGCCAGTCCATTTTCATCCAGTTTAATCTTGGCAATGACACCTTGCAACCACTCTGAGCCAGCATGGATGATGTGCCGATTCCAGTACACTGCAAAAACAGCCATCCTAAAAACAGGCCAAATATTTTAAATCTAATATTCTTAGGGAGGGCAACACTCTGGCACTGGCGGTGGAGCTCTGGTACTGAAGAGGTGGAGATCAGAACAGAAATGATGGGTGAGCTTGGGTGTAGGAAGTAGAGGGAGTCCTTGAGAAAGATCAAACTCTGGAGGTGGGTAGATCCCTAGAGGTGGAGGAAGGTAGAGCTCCTGCAAAAGCTTGAGCTCTGGAGGCATAGGAAGGTTGAGCTCTCAAGAAAGATAGAGCTCTCAAGAAAGGTAGAGCTCTGGAGGTGAAGCAAGATTGAGGTCTGGAGAAAGGTTGAGCTCTGGAGGTGAAAAAGGGTCAAGTTCTGCAGGAAGATTAAAGTCTGGAGGCGGGGGAGAATTGAGCTCCTGAAAGTTACAGAAGATGTTTGGGTGCAGGAGATTAATATTTTTACAATCAATATTGATTATATCATATATGAAAAGATTAAACTTCATATTTTTACAATGGCTTAATTCAATGTGTTTATGACATTTGACATCTACCTACCTACTTACTGTATACAGTACTGTATACAGAAAGAATGGGCAAAAATTCCTCTCTCAATACTGCAATCTTTAGTAAATCAGTTCTCATAAGATTAAAAAGTTTGATTAAATAGAAAAGTTGTGGCCCAGTGGTAAATAAGTGTATTAATAAAACAAATACACGTTGAGTATTTTAGGAACGTCCCAGACTTTTATGTAATTGAGGTTAGCAGTATTATTAATATGTTTATACCAGAACATCTTAGTGACAAAATTGTCTGTATCCATAGGACGGATGAAAGTTGTGCTTTAATGCCAAGAATAAGCAGAGACTTGGTGACACGGTACCTTCAGCACAGAACCGATCAATCAGTGCTCATGTTCCATGCCAGAGTTGCTCAAAAGTCGTACGGAAATGAGAAACGGTAAGACAAGTAATAAGGCATCCTTTTGAGTATTCTTGACCTAGTAATATGAATGTCTATCTTGGATTTTATATGGTACATTATTTTTTCAATGTGATTTGTTGCTAGTAGCTAGGTGATAAAATGATATTAAAAAATATTCACACTTTTATGTGTTAAAAGTATTTATTCCTAAATGCATAATTACATGCAACACTGTATAGGTTTGAGTTTTAGTTTATAAGTGTGTTTTATTATAAATTTTAGTATAATTATGGAATTCATCAATTTGTGGTCTGTGCAAACAGTTTTTTTTGTCCACCCCCATGTGTGTATCTCCTTGGAGCTGGATGGAATTTCAGACAAGAATATTTCAAAGGTTTGTGAAATTATTTCTCTGGTTGAGACATGGTTTTATTATTAATATGCCTTATAATGCCATTTAATCAATTTGCTTATAATAAATGTTATACTGTGACCTCTCCCACAAGCAGCAGGTCTGGGTGAATCTAGTTGTCGTGTGTGGGGTTATATGGGTCTGGATGGCTTTGCAGGGACACAAGCAGACAACCTTAAACTGAGCTTTGAAGAACAAAGAGAAATGAGGGTGCGTTGATTCATCAAACTCAATCTAGAATTAAAGATTTGAACAGCTGAATAAATTGGAACAACTGAATCTTCAGCTACAAAAAAACTCAGCAAGAAGATCCTCTTTATAGAAGGATTTGCAGCATTTTCTGGGGCTATCATTGCAGAATTTTATTTTACTGACATTTTTATCTTATCTGTTATTTAAAATGTAAAACATTTAATCATATTAAACAAAATACATTAAAATTAATTTGTTAATAATGCAGTTGAATTATGGGAAAGCGTTTGAAGATGTTTAATATAATTTTTCCCCTTTGCTCATATTTACAGCTGTTTGCCTGTGCCAAAACCTTGTATGTTGCGGATACTGATAAGCGGAAACACTTCCGTTTGCTGCTTCGTCTGTTTCACAGTGGAGGACAAGAGATTGGCTCTTTTCAAAGTGGAAATATCAAAGTCATATCCAAACCATCGCAGAAAAGACAATCCATGAAAAATGCAGATTGTGAGTCTTATTGTGAGTGAGTATCAAACAGTGACTGAGCTGCATCTGAAATGTTATACTTCCATATAGTATGCAAATATAGAGCCGGACCATTTATATGGATACATACAGGATGGGCTTATCCATAGAAATCAGCAACAGTAATTAGACAGACAGGCAGAAAGGTACTTGGTGTATCATCTAGACAGGTGAAAGACAGCAAGGAAACTTGGTGGTGGAACAAGGAAGTGCAGGAGATTATTCAGAGGAAGAGGTTGGCAAATAAGAAATGGGACAGGGAGAGGACTGAAGAGAGTAAGCAAGAGTATAAAGAGATGAAGAGTAGGACAAAGAGGGAGGTAGAAAAGGACAAGAAGAAGGCTTATGATGAGTTGTATGAGAGGTTAGACAGTAAGGAAGAAGAGAAGGAGTTGTATTGTCTTGCGAGTCAAAAAGAGCGGGAAATGATGTGTAACATGTCAGGGTGATTAAGGATAGAAATGAAAATGTACTGACAGGTGAGGAGAGGGTAAGAGAAAGATGGAAGAAGTATTCTGAGGAGCTTATGAATAAAGAATATCACAAGGAAAGAAGAGTGGAAGTGACTGTGAGCAGCAGTATGCTTTCATGCCAAGAAAGAGTACCACTTTCTTTTGCTTTGAGAATGCTGATGGAGAAGTACAGAGAAGATCAGAAAGAGCTACACTGTGTCGTTGTGGATTTAGAGAAAGCTTATGATAGGGTACCGAGGGAGGAACTGTGGTTGTGTATGAGGAAGTCGGGAATGGCTGAAAAGTATGTTTGATTGGTCATGTATGAGAACAACATGACAGTAGTGAGGTGCTGTAGGAGTGATAGAAAGTTTCAAGGATTGGCTCCAAACCCCCTTCTAATTTGATCTGGTGATGGACAGACTAACAGATGAGGTCAGACAGGAATCACTGTGGACTATGATGTTTGCAGATGACATCTTGATCTGTAGTGAGATCAGGGAACAGCTAGAAGAGAACTTGGAGAGGTGGAGGTATTCTCTGAAAAGGAGGGGAATGAAAGTCAGCACTTGTAAGACAGAATACATGTGTGTGAATGAGAGAAAGGCATGTAGAACTGTCAGGCTACAGGAAGAAGTTGTCACAAAGGTGCAGGAGTTCAGGTACTTAGGATCAACCATCTAGGGACATGGGGAATGTGTAAAAGAAGTGAGGAAAAGAGTACATAAGAGAGTAGTGAGACCAGCCTTGTTGTATGGT
>JAOUQV010028708.1:5037-18455 GCA_028565295.1 Aspidoras spilotus
TGTCTGTCTGTTCATATATCTGTCTGTCTGTTCATATATCTGTCTGTCTGTCTGTTCATATATCTGTCTGTCTGTCTGTTCATATATCTGTCTGTCTGTTCATATATCTGTCTGTCTGTCTGTTCATATATCTGTCTGTCTGTCTCTGACTGTCTATCTATCTGTTCATATATCTGTCTGTCTTTCTGTTCATATATCTGTCTGTCTGTCTGTCTGTTTGTCTATCTGTTTATATATATCTGTCTGTCTGTTCATATATCTGTCTGTCTGTCTGTTCATATATCTGTCTGATGTTTATGCTGATTGTGTCTAAACTTCTGACCCTTTACCCCTGACCCTCATTTCTAGTCGGACATCACAGACATCAATGAAATCTTCAAAGATCTGGCCGTCATGGTGCACGAGCAGGGGGATATGATCGGTAAGAACTAAAGACACACAGTACAAACCTATTTGTACCGAATATGCTCACAGAATTAGGAATGGGTGGCACTGGTGCTATTACATATTCCTAATTCAGTGTGAATATAACAGGAGAACTGATATTAAAATTGTGACTATGATCTGCGTCGAACACTTTATAAATTAGAACTCATATATTTGAAATAATAAAAGTATTTTTAATAGTAGTGATATTTTATTGTACAGTGAGTCAGGCGTGGCATAATGGACAGGGCTTAGGAAACGACCCGGTGGTTCAATCCACACTTCACACATGTCATGTCTGAGGTGCGGTTAAGCAAGTTACCCAATCACCAATTGTTCCCTGTGCACCTCGGCACACTGCACTGGATGGGTTAAACGAAGAGAAATGATTTCCCTATGGGGATCAGTAAAGTGTATATTATTATTATTATTATCATACAATAACATCTGCTGAAATCCCGACTGTCATTTCAGATGATTTAACAGTAAAATTAATTAAAGTGACCCACAATCACTTCATATTTGCAATAATTTGTTTTTGACGATTAGAAACCAAACTTCTTTGCACCCAAACCCCATGGCGTTGTCTCTGGGCATTTCACCCGATGGGGGGAGTTTTTGTATTCTTTGTAATGAAGAGATGTTAATAGACGCAGATAAGAAATGAAGAGCAGTTGTTTAGTCAAAAAAACCCCTCTGTTGTGATGTGTGTCCCTGTGAGAGTTTCGATCATTAAATGTGTAAAAAGATAACTGCTCTCAGTGGTGTGTTAAAAAACATGACATTGTGTGTGTCCTGGCGAACGCTGTGCTCGTATCAATAATGTATACAATATAATCAATAATAGATTCTTATTGGTAAGAATGATTGGCACGTGCCATGTCTAGTGTAAAAAAAGAAAGCCTAGTGTAAAGGGTCCGGAAGTCTACTTTTGACTTATTCCTGGTGAATATATTCATACAGGAAATGCTGAGTCTTGGCAGCACATGATGCTTTTAAGACAGGGCTGTCTAAATGTCCCGCGGGCCGAATGTGGTTCATTTTCAGAAGCATAACAGAACATGGCTAACGTAAATCTTTAGGAACAGTTGTATTCCCCAAATTTCCATAATTAGCCAAAAATTACAGACAAAAACAAATGCAAGATAAGTGAGTGCCATCACGGGTCACTTCCTATCACGGGTCACTTATCACTTCAGTTCCAAACTGGAACTCGCTTGGCTCCTGAGAGCATCCCTGGGTTAATTTAAATGAAAGTCTATAGAAGCAGTCTGTATGTTGTAGGAGATTGATTTTATTCACGCATGACCATGAAGACGATTGGAAACACCTGAAGCCGATGGTCTGAGTGGGCGAGGGAATATTATGGGCAATATAGTGTACTTTCTTGTATATTAGAAGTGTGCAACATGAAAATGATCTCTAGGACAGACAAGATGTGTGTATGTGTGTGTGCGCACGTGCACTGACCCGCAACAATGAAACGTTAAAATGTACAAATACATGCACATGCTTTCAAGATTGAATCAAAGACGCCTAATAACACCTGTCCATGTGGGTGTGTTTTTGCAGCTAAAGTTTGACTGGCAAATCAAAGTGAAGGGGAGGGACGGAAGGAGTGTATGGGGGTGGGTTTGGTGGTAGTTAAGGGGGTGGGTGTGTGTTGTGATGTAAACTCTGCTGAAGCTGAAACGTCCTGAGTTTTCTATACTAGTGGTGAAATATTACATTCTGCCACAGGAGGGCGACAAAGACCGAGTTAATATTCACTCTCGGGCTTATTGTGTGTGTGTGTGAGTGTGTTTGTGTGTGTATACTGAGTACATGCATAACTCTTGGATCTTGGATTTTTATTTTTATGTTGATTTTTTATAAATTCTGCACGAATATACCTATTTATTTTAAATATCCAAACATTGCTTTCCCATAGCAAGTTGCCTTCTGCACTGTGTGGTGTTCCTAATCTAGTGAAGGTTGTACATATGCCACAAAGAACCGAATTGGCAATAAATACCAGTACAGTAACACTATGTGAGAATTCAAAGCGGAGGGGTGTCAATACTTATGCCACTGTGTTATTTCTTTGCAGACAGCATAGAGGCGAATGTGGAAAGTGCCGAAGTGAACGTTCAGTCTGCAACACAGCAACTCGCCAGTGCTGCAAATTACCAGGTAACTCATTAGTAGTGAAGAGTAATTACTAATGGCATGCCGTGTCCAAAAGTATATACTCAGGTGTCTTCAAGCACGACATCCCATTCTTCCTCCATAGAGTTTAATATGATGTACAGCTAGAACAGCTTGCAAGTGTTCTCTGGCCCGATTCAAGGGAACTGTCTACAGTTTGAGTGCGCTCTAAAGGGGCAGAGCGGAACTCCCTATAAACGGCTCCACACCATAATCCACCAATATTACACTGTAAGACATGTACCATTCATAGGGGCAGTGGTAGGCTTGTGGTTAAGGAACCAGCCTTGTGACTGGAAGGTCGCAGGTTCGATTCCAGAGTAGCAACAAGTCATGGCTGAAGTGCCCTTGGGCAAGGCACCTAACCCCCAGTTGCTCCCCGGGCGCTGTGATGGCTGCTCACTGCTCCGGGCACGTGTGCTCACTTCACCAGTGTGTGTGTTTTTGTGTGTTTCACTGCACGGATGGGTTAAATGCAGAGGACCAATTCAGCTGTGTGCAAACACAGTGGCAAAAATTTATCTCTTTCACTTTCATTCATCTGCCAGATTGGTCCATCAGATTACCAGATAGCCAGATATCGCAATCACTCCAGAGAACAAGTCTCCACTGCTGTAGTCCAGTGGCGATGAACTTTACACCACTGCATCCGACACTACACTTTGGAAATGTAGTGTATTTGCAGTTGTATCATTGATACAGAGAGTTATATTAGTACAACCCCCCAAATAAGCACAAAAAAGTGGGGACACAGTGTCTTTGTAATTTTTTTTATCCAATTACAGACAGAATGAACCTTGAGAATTTTTCTTCCTGTTTTCTTTTTTTGTGGTTGACTTCATTTCATTTGTTTCAAGAATTTCCATCTGTGTCCCTTAAATAGCACCGGTGCTTGTGATCTACACCGATGGCCGTGGTGGTCTCGAAATTAGTGCTCTGCGGAAAATACAGCTGCGACACTGACCGGGGGGAATACAAAACCTAGGCATATGTCAACAGAGAGACATTTATTGCATACACCTCTGCAATGTTACGCACACACACACACACACACATCCAGGTAGCTGCGTCATTCGAATAGCAACATGCCAAAGTCACACCGAACCTGTTCCTTGAATGATCCTTCGCTGATCAAAGGTCAAAGTCTAAGTTCAGGTGATGTCAGGACTTCTCCACCTCGCCTTTTTTTTACATTTGATTTATATGTGTACTATATAGCAGATTTGAATAGGATATGAGAAAATGGTCTCACTACGTCCGATATATATTCTGTGTCTGACTGTGAATATAATATATGTTCAGGAGATTTGCACATTTTTTCATTACAGCGGTGCTTGAAAGTTTGTGAACCCTTTATATTTCTGTATAAATTTGACCTAAAACATCAGATTTTCACACAAGTCCTAAAAGTAGATAAAGAGAACCCAGTTAAACAAATGAGATAAAAATATTAAACAAACAAAAGTATGTGAACCTCTAGGAATGGAGGTGTATATGGATACACCTAAATAAAATGGGAATGGTTAGTGATAGTAACTTCCTGTTTGCAGCACATTAGTATATGAGAGGGGGAAAACTTTTCAATGGCTGGTGACGATGGTGTGCTTGGTTTTAACGTAACTTTATTCTTTAATTAGTTATTTACAAGTTTCTGCCGCAATGACCCGGGTACTGCGTTCACCAGACAACAAAATTTCTACCCGCTCCTCACATGTTAACCTCTGCGACATGTCAATGGCTGTAAACAAAGAGAAGCTTGAAAATAACTCACAAAAGAATAAAGTTGCATTTAAACCGAGCACACCATTGTTTTTTTTTAGAAAATAAGTTTGATGTGTCACATGACCCTCCTCCCATTGAAAAAAACTAAAGTTGGATTCAAAATGGCCGACTTCAAAATGACCGCCATGGTCACCACCTATCTTGAAACGTTTCCCCCTCCCATATACAAATGTGCCACAAACAGGAAGTTAATATCAACAACCATTCCCATTTTATGTAGGTGTATCCATATAAATGGCCCATTCTGTATTAATTGTAAAGGTGTAACTAGCGTCAGGTGTGTTTTTAATCAATGGGATAACAATCAGTTGTGAGTGGGCACCCTGTTTTATCTTCACAACACACGCGTGTGCTAGTGTATCATGACGCAAACGAAGGAGATTTCTGAGAAGAAAAGAGTTGTTGATGCTCATCAGGTTAGAAAAGTTTACAGAACCATCTCTACAGTTTGGAATTCAACAATACACAGTCAGTTCAAACTGAGGAAAGTCATGACCATTTTTACCCTCCCAAGTTAAATGTTGTGGAAGAACCTGAAGCAAGAAGTTATTGTAAGGAAACATCCCAGAATTAAATCTGTTCAACTGATCAACAGTTACCGTAAATGTTTAGTTCCAGTTATTGCTGCAAAAGAGGGGTCAAACCATATACTGATAAAAATCTTGTCACTTGTTTCCACTCACATATGTTATAAATGATCAAGTGTAAATTTTTTATCTCATTTGTTTAACTTTTAGGACTTCTGATGATTTAGGTCAAATTTTTTACAGAAATCTAGAACATTCAGGGTCAAGGGTCCACAAACTTTAATGCACCACTGTAGATATTTATTTATTTGGAATTTGGTTTCTACACACATTATGATTAGTGTATAAATTATTACTTGTGTTTTTTTTGTATCACAGCAAAAGTCTCGTAAGAAGATCTGTATCCTGATCGCGATCCTGGCCGTGTTGATTGCCATTATAGGGCTCATCATCTGGGGTTCGACAAAATCCTCGTAAATTAATCACCACGATGATGCCATGATGATGAAATGTTGAAGGTGAACTCTGAAACAAACAAAAAACAAAGACAATAATTAGTAACAATAAAAAAAGAAAGAAAGCTCTTCGCAATGTACAATGAAAAACTCGATTATGTCGTCATGGTGACATCACACACAATATAAAAACAACAAAATATACCTTTTCTAATCAATGATACTCGATTTGTTTGCTGCTTGAATTTGCATATTTTGACTATTTTAACTGATGCAACATAAATACATTAATGATCATAAATAAATTTAATTCCTGAATGCCACCTTTGTCCAATCAAATACTCTGCTACACAATAAATAATAAACAACTAGCAATTTTTCCTGCATAATATATATATATATATATATATATATATATATATATATATATAATGTTGCCAACTTTCTTACTTTTCATTACTTAAAAAACTATATAAAATTAACACTATCCAAATTTTTGCTATAATTCTTATATTCTTGAATATAAAAAAACACAATATTACAATATACAGTATAATGGCTAGCAAGAAAGTCTAAGAGAATATGTAGCTTGAAAACCAAAAAACGTAAATTAATTCCTGCCAACTGCTACAGAATGTATACAAACGTTGCTAGGCTGAATTTAAATTGACTTAAACTAATGAAATTCTGTTGTTTTATTGTAAAATTATTATTTCTAGCATTAACTTTTAAAGTAATTGCTAATTTAACTTGCCAAACTTTACTTACTTACTATACAATGCATGTATATGTAGTTCATTTATGACCCCCTTTTATTTTATTATTATTTGTTTTTATAACATTCAGTATTCAGTATACTTTGCTACATACTACATTCAGTATATTTTGCTGGATTTTCTTGATGTCATTAAATATTATTTAAATATATTTAAAGTTAAATATTAAACATTTTAACATAAAATTATAAAGTTAAAATTTGTATAAATATTAAAAACCTGAATATGTCCAGGCTAGCTCGGAAATTCTAGCTAGAATACTTAAGTTGCAAACCTAAAACATGGTTGATTTTCTTCTGATTGCTAAGTTTTATAATTTTTCAAACTTTTCTAGCTTGAATTCAAAGGGTTTTATTGTAAAAAAAAAAAAGAATTCTGGCAGTAATCTTTAAAGTAATTGCTAATTAAACATAGTAAACTTAATTTAACTAATATGCGTATATACAGTGGCAAGAAAAACTTTTCTGTTTTTCTGCATTTATTGGACATCTGATCTGCATCTAAATCCCAAGTATAGACAAAACAATGTTCTTAACCTAATACTACACTAACTTTTATAATATTTCATTTCTGTATTTTACTCATCCATTGAACATTCACATTGCTGGTATATGTGGTTCAAACACCATTGCGTAGATGATTGCACTGCTGACTATGATTTTAGTCTTTAGCAAGCCATCAGATTTATAGAGTTTAAAATATTTAAGTTTTTAAAAAATAAATAAATCTTTGAATGGGGCCGATTTTTAAGCAGATTTCAAAGTTGCCATTTTCTGACCAGGAAATTCGACACACTCGACTCGTCCCGTGTACACCCAGACCCGTCACTTCAAATTACACACTGATCACAGTCTTCGTTCATACTTTGGGAGAAGTTAGAGTGTGTGATGTCACAGAGAGTTGAAAGGCAGAAAGTACAACATAGAAAAACTCTGGTTTTCTCTTTCAACGGGTTTAAAAGTAAATTTGTAGAGATACTTGTCCTTTCTCATCCCAGAAACAAGCTCATGGTTTGACCTATGACTTTTATACATAGTGACAATTTGTTTCGGAACTCGTGGTAAAAAGTTCCAGAAAAAGTAAGTTTCTTTTACGTTTAAAAAAAATGTATAACTCTAGAAATTCATGCAATTTTTATATAAAAATGAGGTGTTCTCACGCTAAATATCCTAATCAGTTAATAATAATAATAGTAATTGATGCTTTATTGATTCCCATAGGGAAATTGTTCTCTGGATTTAACCCATCCAGGGCTGAACACCTGGAGCAGTGTGCTGCCCATTAAGGCACCCAGGGAGCTGTTGGGGGTTGGGTGCCTTGCTTAACGCCACTTCACCCATGACTTTCCTAGAGTGGGGTTCAAACTAGCGATTTCTTGGTCCCCATCCCTTTACCCTGTCCATTAAGACACGGCTGTAGAGTTCATACCGTACATAATGGCGTGACCTCTACAATAAAATCCTTTGTCCATCAGGAGAAAAAAAAATAATAATCTGTTTACAAATATAAATAAATAACTGCAATATAATTTCCTTATAATAACTCGTACACATTCCATTTGTGGAACTGTAAGTATGCAGTGTTTCTTCCATCTTAAACATCATTTGATAGTATAATTATTATTTATACTCAAGCCTGTGTACAGCACTGTGTAAAAGTCTTAGCAGCCTCCTTATTGTTGTGTAATACCTAATGTGACAGAAATAAATGTGGCATTGCAGACACTAATCCAAGGAGTAAGTAAGTGTTGCAGATTTGTGCCAGTGAAGTGAGGTCAAGAATGGTCATCTTCATGGTGGTGATGGTCAAAATCAGTTAGCACCAACACCAAGCTACAGTCTGGTCAGTAAACACTTATGGATGTGAATCCTGTACACTGACGAAAGACGAGCAAAGACATAGATTCAGTCTTTTAAGAAACAAATGTTTCCGGAAGTATTCGAGGATCTTATCGATGAACACGATGACCCCCTGATGAAGTCTACAAGGAGTTCGTGAACGATATCAAAACACGGTCATGTGACAAGGCTCTCAAATGGCACCATTAAAGGAATTATAGTGAGGGGAAGTTGTGGAGGGATTCTCAGAATAACCTGGATGAACAACATTAATTCAATTCAATTTTATTTATAAAGCGCTTTTAACAATAAACATTGTCCCAACGCAGCTTTACACAAAACATTTTATCCCAGATAACAGTGTAACAGTGGAAAAACTCCCTGAGTAAGTAAGGAAGAACCTTGAGAGGAACCAGACTCATAATGAAACCCATCCTCATTTGGGTGATGTAATCTGCGTACATCTAATACATGGTTCTATAACTAACAATAATATATAACATTAATGATATAACAGTAATATATAATATACACATAACATACATTTAATACATGGTTCTATTACTAACAATAATATATAACATTTACCATAATAATAAAGTGAATGGGCAGTCGGAGGGAATCCAGCACAACATAGACTGGATTATCAGGGGGGCAGACTGGTGGACACAAAACAAGATGGAGGGCATTGGAGAAAGCCGACTCATCCATGCAGATAACCATCTTGATGTGAAGACTGCGTATGGCGTTTTATGACATGTAGCACATAGTGTTTGCTAACAAACGTCCACTTTAACCCTTATTTAAAACGAGCGGTGCTAAGATTTTTGCACAGTACTGTACATATTAGTCATGAAAGTCAATAATATCTTAGCAGGTTGTTTTCTTTTTGCCGTTTAAAACGTTTAAATGAAGTAAATTATTTTTATTTTAACAAATCACTAAAGAAATTCTGCATTTCCTGAACGCAATCATTTGCACGTGTAAAACTTCTAACTTTTTTATTTGCTGTTTTTTTTTTTTTTTACACGATATATCATTGATCAGATTTACTTCCTGTATAGAATGATAAACCACATCCTTCTTAACATCTAACGTCATATCATAGAGTTAAATTAATATAAAAATAATAAACCATTCTTATAAATGTAAACCTTTATTGATTTCTTTTTACAATAAATTGATTTTAATGGACTGGAAACTTACTGGTGTGTTTTGTGGTTGTTGTCTTGTTGAAGTGCCCGTTTCAAGGGCATTTCCTCTTTAGAGTAGGGCAACATTACCTCTTAAATTATTGTGATATGTTCAAACCCTGGTATGTGGTAAATAATTTGTACGTGTGAGCCGGTGCACGTCTGACGTGTCCAAACAGAAGATGCGGCATTCTCGAGGCAGCCATTTTAAATATGCATGCATGCATGTAGTTAGGAACAGGAAATAAATCCCTACGTTAACATTGATCACATTTGCCAGTGGTTGGATTTGCAACCGCCCATGCCCTTGTGCCCTACGGTGGTAAAATGTGGCAAACAAGAGACAATAATCTGTTCAATTATCCATTGAGAGTCTGGAGGAAAAAAAAATGATAGCGTGATTGTCCCTAGACTTCTAATGATGCGTAGTCGTGATGATGTCATTAATATGCAAATTTGGCTTTGAGAGTATAAATGCAAGGCGTTTCGGGGTAAAGAGATGCTAGTGTTATTTGGTGAAGAGATTTTATTTAGCATTACTGTGTGTGATTATTATTGGCTCCATGAATCTGACGGATGCGAATCAGTCGGACCCGTGTGTAGATTTGTGCCCGGAGAGATCCGTATCTCATGCCGTGTATATTTTGCTGTACATCTGCTCGACTGCCGTGGTTCTTCTAACCGTGTGCGGAAACCTTCTGGTGGTCATCTCAGTGTGTCACTTCGAGCAGCTTCACACTCCCACCAACATGCTGGTGCTCTCTCTGGCCGTGTCAGATTTCCTGGTGGGAATTTTCGTCATGCCGTGCCACTTCACCTGGCTGATCGAGTCATGCTGGATCTTCGGGGACGTCTTCTGCATCCTGTTTAATTTCATGTCTTTTCAGCTGACCAGTGTGTCTGTAGGAAATGTGGCTCTGATCGCTCTGGACCGTTACGTGGCTCTGAGCAATCCGTTCCTCTACCTGAAGGACGTGACACCTGTCATTGTCCACACCCTGATATGTTTATGCTGGGTGTTGTCATTCCTCTACAACTTTGTGTGTTTTTACCTGAACGGAAACTTCTCTGTGTTATCCCTGTGTCCCGGCGAGTGTCTGGTCAACGCTTTCGATGAAGTCGGCTCGTCAATCGATCTGGTCTTCGTCGTCGTCATTCCTTGCGGTCTAATGATATTTTTGTACCTCCAGGTCTTTGCCATCGCACGGAGGCACGCGAAGGCAATACGGGAACTTGATCAGAGCGTGAAAAGCATCTCCGGGAACGTCTCGGACACAGTGAAATCCGAGAGGAAAGCAGCAAAAGTGCTTGGAATTCTGGTTTTTGTGTTTCTGGCATGTCTGCTGCCGTATTATATCCTCACTCTGAGGAGCAATTGGGCATCTTCGACGATCATGATCAATAATATTTTGATTCTTTTCTATCTGAATTCTTCTATTAATCCTGTTATATATGCATTGTTTTACCCCTGGTTCCAGAAGTGCACAAAAATGATTTTAACTTGCAAAATATTAGACACGGATTGTTCTTGGATTAATGTAATATGAGGAAACGGCAGAATGTTTAATAAAAAAAAAATAATACGTCAAGGTTTTAAATGGCATTAAAAATCATGTGAATGAAAAAGTGTTGAAGAATAATATTAAGCAGCTCCACTGCTGTGTGTCTAATGAAGGCATTTCTGAGGTTTTTTCTCCCTCCTGATTCGCAAATCTCTAAATATTTCACAAAATACAAGATACTTTATAAAATATGAACTTGAGGAACAAACTGACACGTGCACTTGTCCATGCTGCACCGTTTGTCATTATGTTGGATGTGAGATTAAATAGAATTTAAAGGGCTTGGGACCAAGAGGTCACTGGTTCGATTCACACTCCAAGCAAGTCATTCACTATTATATAAGAAGGATTCGTCAATTTCTTTCCACAGAGGACACATAGATCCTGGTTTAGTCTCTGGTCATCTTGAGACTGGACTACTACAACTCACTCTTAGTGGGGCTATCCGCCCCCTACAGTTGATCCAGAACTCGGCTGCGAGACTCGCATTCAATGTTCAATCCAAGTTCACACACACACACACACACACTACACCACTGCTCCACACTCTCCACTGTCTCCCTGTAGTTGCTCGCATTCGATTTAAAACACTGATGCTCGCTTACAAAGACAAGAATGTTCCTGCACCCTCCTACATTACAGCACTGATCACACCCGCACTGCACCTCACACACTTCGGTCGTCTAACACTTCTGGACTGGTCCCCCCATCTCTTAGGGGACAAGGAAGACATGCTTCTAGACTCTTCTCCATTCTGGCAAAATCGAAATGGTGGAATGAACGTCCCCTTAATGTTGGAACGGCAGAGTCAGTTACTATCTACAAACGCTGTTTTAAGACCCAGTTATTCCGCAGTTACCCCTCAACTAAACCTAGATTTCCTACTCAAATTTCCAAACCCCCAAAAAAACCCACATGCACAATTCGGCAACAGTTTGTTAAGGATGTTCTTGTTGGTTTTGTGTCTAGTCAGAAAGACTAGTGATATTACTGATATTATCTTAAAACACTTTTGTAAATCACTCTGGACAAGGACGTCTGCTAAAAACTACATGTGTAACTTTCATGGCCGAAGTGCTGTTGAAGGAGGCACCCAGCCCACCTCTGCTCCGCTTAAATAGGAGCGGCTACACAAAGCTTCAGGGGTATCTGTGTGGGCTAAGTGCATCCCCAGATGGGTTTCATCAAAAGTACACAATCATTAATATTTGTATTTATATTTATAAAACACACATCACCATCATCCATGTCCCATTTTGGGGTTCAATTTGTATCTGTGTATGTTGTTAAAAAGCTTTAGACTTGCTCATACCTGCAGCTGTGTGTGTTTCCCCTCCCCCCGGTGAACCGACCTGCTACAACCCTGCCAACCTCCACACCCTCCAACCACACACCAGGCCAAACCCTACCGGTGTCCTCACGATGTCTACAAAGGGCACTATTTTGCAGAATGCTGGTCCTCACACTGACTTGCAAACTCTTTGTTTTTAAAATTATTTTTGGAAAAGACCGAAGTAATGCAGATGTCACAAAAATACACATTCACTCATTCATTCTGTACCGCTTAATCCACATGGGGTCTCAGAACAGCCGGTGCCCACCTAGCAACTCTGGGTGAAAAGTCAATAACAACCATAGACATAGACATAGGCCAAAAATAAACATCTATAACAAAATTTCTACCAAAAAACTGAAGGGGGTCCAATACTTTTACACACCACGGCATGTATTTAACATTGCTCTTACTCTCACTTATCCAGACCTCGTATAAATCACTGTAGCCATCCAGATGATCCAGTGATCTTTATTCAGATTAATGTAGGAGGGGGCAGGACAGTGGCTTAGTGGTAGTGCTGTCACCTCACTGCAAGAAGATCCTGGGTTCAATCCCAGTTTTATATTTTCACCACTACACACACATACCTTTTTAATACTCTCACCACTACAAACAAACACACACAACACCACACACAAACACTTTCATACTTTCACCATTACACACACACACAAACATACACACATTTTCATACTTTACCACTGAACACACACATTTTATAATCTTACCACTATACACACACGCACAAATTTTCATATTCTCACCACTACACACACACATACATATTTTCATACTCTTTACCATTACACACACATTCATACTCTCACCACTACACACACACATTTTCATACTTTCAACACTACACACACACACTCACCACTACACACACACACTTACACACTCTCAACACTACACACTCACACACATTTTCATATTCTCACTACTACACACACACTTTTGTGCTCTCACCATTACACACACACTTTCATACTCTCACAACTACACACGCACACACATTCATACTCTCACCACTACACACACACCGTTTCATACTCTCACCACTACATACACACACACACAATTTCATACTCTCACCACACACACACTAACCACTACATACAAACACTTTCATACTTTCACCATTACATATACACACATTTTCATACTGTGTACCACCACACACCACCACCACATACACACACACACATTTTTATATTCTCACCCCTACACACATACACATGTTCATACTCTTACCACTTCACACACACTCACCACTACACACACACGCTTTCATACTTTCACCACTACACACACACACTTTTATACTCTTACCACT
>JAOUQV010029153.1:0-18444 GCA_028565295.1 Aspidoras spilotus
TCTTCTGGATTGTCAAAATGTATATTGAAATCACCTAAAATTAGAGCTTTGTCTACAGATGTAACTAGGTTGGAGATTAAATCTGCAAGCTCATGTAGGAATTCCGAATATGGCCCTGGGGGTTGGAGGAAATCTGGCAGGTGCAGGGTCGCTGACATCTCCTGTTAGCTCATCCGAAAGAGTGGAAAAGGTGACTGACCTTCTTGATGTGTGCAGAAAAGCTAAGGTTGGTTTGGAAGACTGGCTTGGAGGAAGAGACGAGCAAGAACAAACTTGTAAATTTGATCTTTATAAAAGGAGGAAGCAGGTATACTAAAGACCACCAAGCAGGCCCTAAAAGACTGCCAGAAATGAATGCACTCTGACTCACTGAGGCATGAAGCGGTTGCCACCCCAAACATTCCACCTATCAAGAATTCAAAGAACCCAATGAATGAAAGCCCCAAATAGAGAGGAGAATGTAGTAAGATGGGCAAGATCTCCTCGTGTTTTTGACTTCCTTTGGAAGTTAATGAAAGTGGCATAAGAAAAAAATCGGACGTTTAGAAGGTGCTGCAGCGTGAATCTTAAAGAATGTGAGCGGATCAAAACATTTAAGCAAGATATTGTCAAGGATCTCATTAAAATAGACAACTCTATGTCACCCTGGCAAGCGCAACCTTTGGTGTCTATAATTCGGCCTGTTTCACAGAAGTACAGAAGATGTAGTGAACGATCATTGCTTATTTAAACAAAATATTTAGGAGGTCACCATGCCTTCTGAGGATAGACCCAAGGGGGGGGAGATACAGTGAAAAAATAGAACCCTGTGCCACTCCACATGTAAGAGGGACTACAGAAGACTCAGTGGCCCCCACACGAACACAGAAACTTCTGCGTGTCAGGTATGACTCAAACCACTCCAGGGCTCAAACCTAGATACCCACACTGTTTTAAATTTTATAGTTTATAAAAAGGCTGTGGTTAAATAAAGCAAGACAAGTACAAGACAAGTTTGAACCCAGGTCCTTCTTGCTGTGCGGCCACAGCACTACTGCTTTGCATCCTGCCACCCCATATATTAATTGATTGATGTTCACTTCCCATAATCTGATTCGCTACACCTGTAGTAAATTATAATGTTTATAAACGAGCCGGCTCTTTCGGCTCCCAAGTGGCTCTTCTGACTTTTTTTGGAGCCTAAATCAGTTTATTACCAAATTATGTATAAAATTAATTACTATTGTAAAAGCACATTATAAATGTTGTTTATTATTATTAATATGCTCAACATGGAACAGATTGCAACAAAATAAAATATAAAATACAAAAACAACGATACATCTCAATTAGACATACAGGTCCAATCTTTGATTGTGTCAATTATTTGTAAATTTGCAATTATATAAAGGGAAACAACAGAACATCAACAACGCATCAATTAACAAAATTAAAACTGCGCAAAAGAAAAAAGCAGATTAATGAAGATTATCATTCAAACAAAACAAGGAGCCCATTTTTGAGGGGTTGATCCTGTTTCTGTTTCAGGTATGGTCTGATCTGTTTTAGAAAAGGAAGAAAAGAGAGAAAAGGAAAGGTAATGAAGAGAATTAGCTATGAACAACTCTCAAATGGACAATTCAAACACAAGTTGCGCAGAGAGCAAGTAGAAACTCCAGCAGACTAGCGCTATACTATACATTCTTTCTGAGGGGACAGATGTTCCTACAATACACAGTTTTGTGCCACCATATGTGTAAGACATAGATAAACTGAACACTTGGTCTCCCACCAGCTCAGTGGGTCTGCAATTCTCTGCAAATAGCAGATGCTTGTGGTTCCTTTTGTCCTCTCTGCCTTTTCTCTATCCTGGACTGCTTTTTTTATCCTGGACTGCAGCCATTGGACTTGACTGACTGGATCTTGCTGCTGCTACAGTTATTCTCCAAAGATCTTTACCAACTGCTCTATTTTACTGGAGGCCAGAGTGTGTGTGTAACCCCTCCTGCTTAGTGCCGATACAAAGACTCCGCCCACATCTGCTCCTTAAAAACGGATCTCAATCAGGAACAAGATCTCCTCGTTCACAAGAACCGACTCTTAGTCGTTCGCGACCGACTCATCACTAATACTTACAGTTAATACGGTAAGCAGTGTCATCGGCTTGCATTAACACTTCTATCTAGTACACGCGCATTGTGATTTGTGACTACGATAAAAAGGTAGTTAACACTTACTCAGAGATAATTATCAGATTTGCTTAGATATCGAGCGTTTTATTCGGTGCACTGAAATATAATCGAAGTTACTCATTGCGCCTTTGTGGAGACAAGAACAACAAGTTTGCTGCTTTAAATTGGCGTTTAAATTTTCTGTGCACGTCGGATTTCCTTCACTTCCTCTTCAAGCTTTGTTTTGGATTTGGTTTTGCTACAGTCAGTAGGATGAAGACAAAAGTTATGAGAAGGAAAACTGATACTACATGCACGCTTTCTTACGGTAAGAAGAAAATCATATTTCCCCTCTCTGTAATATTGGATGAATTGGATTATGAATTGTTGTGTATGGGGCAGCTTTTGCTAGCTGGAGTCGCTCTGTGAAAAGTCAACGTGAAATAAAAATATTTGATTGGGGGTGATCTAATTGATCCGTTGTCCATATTTATGCTATTTGTTCTTTATATCCGATTACGGCTTTAGTCCTAAAGGGACAGCGGGGTGTTTGTCTGTTGTTACTTTGTTGCGTGTGTTGTCGCGTTTAAATTGAAATAAGGGCGGCACATAGAAGCCGTGGATAGTAGAGGTGGGCGATACCGGGAATTTTGGTATAGGTCCGATACTAAGTAAATGCAGGGCCAGTATCTCCGATATCGATACTGATACTTTTTAATATTCAAGCCTTATCAATCCAAAAGACCAAGGATAGAATTTCGCCAAATATTGTACGTGACAACAAAATACTTTATTTCCACAATCAACATTTTTGTTTAGAAAATGTATGGCTTTACTTGTATGGCTGTGTAAATATTCCTTGGAGTTAAAATGTTCTGTTCATGTTTTTTTGTATTCCAACTATTATGATGAGGTAAACCGGAAGACGCAGGGTTGCTGAAATCTGGTTTCTCCGCTGTATCATGTGTAGCTCATTAGAAAAAGTGTAGGAGAGAGAAGATAGAAAAGGGAGAAAAGAAAGGGAAAAAGAACAGACAGTTATACACAATCAATTATGTAATGGACAAATCAAACACAAGTTGTGCAGGGAAAATGCAGAAACTCTGGCAGACTAGCGCTATGGCAGCATAACTACAGGATAGAACCAGAAGGTGACACAGACATGAGGAAGCCCTGGGACATAAAGCAGCCAGCCACTCCACCAAACATGAGTGATCTCGTGAGAGTGGCCGGGCGACAGCATTCAAACATCCCAGTTTACCAAAACACTCTATGACCATGAACCCTCCAGCTCTTAGTCCTGAACTATAGGGAACTATGAAGGATATGCTTGACTAAATAAATATTTCAGCCTGGACTTCAAGACTGAGATTGTGTCTGAGTCTCGAACACTAACTGGAAGTTTATTCCATAGATGTGGGGCTCGATAAGAGAATGATCTGCCCCCCTGCTGTAGCCCTCGTAATACGAAGTATCAGCAAATGGCTGATAGCTTTCGATCGAAGTGGGCATGGTGGATCATCAGAAACTAGAAGTTCACTAAGGTACTGTGGCTCTGTTAACTGTTTTGTAAGTGAGCAAAAATATTTTATAATTAATATGAAATTTGACTGGTAGCCAGTGCATTGAGGATAAGGCAGGGGTAATATGCTCATATTTCCGGGTTCTAGTAAGGATTTTAGATGCTGGTTATGGACTAACTTGTAGTTTGTCTATGTACCTAGTGGAACAACCAGACAACAGGGCATTACAGTAATCCAGCCTAGCGGTAAGAAACACGTGGGCAATAATCACACCAAGGTCTTTTACAGCTGTACATGGTGTAATTGAAAGACCATCCAAAGATAATAAAATATCAGAAACTTTACTTGTATTATTTTTTTAAGATTACTTTGTGATCTACTTTGAAGATATATGATCTCATTTAAACCATTGCATCTGCCAATGGATTCCTTGTAGATTTAGTGGTTGCTAGTTCCTCAAAGAACCTCCAGCAGATGCTTGTGGTTACTTTTGTCCTCTACTGCCATTGGACTTGACTGACTGGATTTTGCTGCTGCTACAGTTATTGTCCAAAGAGCTTCACCAACTGCTCTATTTTACTGAAGGCCAGAGTGTGTGTGTGTGTAACCCCTCCCTTCCTGCTCAGTGCAGATACAAAACTCCGCCCACATTGGCTCCCAAAAAACGGCTCCCAATCAGGAACTAGCTCTTCTTGTTCACTTTAAAGAGCATTGTGATTTGTGACTACACTAAAAAAAGGCAGTTAACACTCACTCAGAGATAATTATCAGATTTGCTTAGATATTAAGCGGTTTATTCGGTGTAGTGAAATATAATAGAAGTTATATGTTAGTCATTGCGCCTTTATGGAGACAAGGACGACAAGTTTGCTGCTTTAATCGGCGTTTAAAATTTCTGTGCATGTTGGATTTTCTTCACTTCCTCTTCAGGCTTTATTTTGGATTTGGTTTTGCTACAGTCGGTAGGATGAACACCAAAGATATGAGAAGGAAAACTGATACTACATGCACGCTTTCTTATGGTAAGGTTTTTCTGAAATCATATTTTCCCCCTCTGTGATATTGGGTGGCCCGAATTATGAATTGTTGTGTATGGGGTAGCTTTTGCTAGCTGAGTTTGCTCTGTGAAAAGTCAACATGGAATAAAAATATTTGTTTGGAGGTGATCTAATGTAAAAATCTGTTGTCCCTATTTAAATGTACACATTGAGCATTTATGCTATTTGTTCTTTGTATCAGATTATGGCTTTAGTCCTAAAGGGACATGTAATTAATTGTATTTTACATGTAATTAATTGCATTGTAGGCAATGCAATTAATTTCATGTAATCTTCTCGCTGTTCTTTTTTAAGATTACTTTGTGGTCTACAGTTTTATTTCAAAATATATGGCAACAAAGACTAAACCGTAACATATAAAGTTGCATTTTAGTAATTTATTGAACAATTACCGATATTTTGTACAAACTACATCTATGTTATGGTATCCAGTGAGAAGACAGTTGTGTGGATAATAATTACCTTGTTGCTATTCAATTCAGTTTTATTTACAAAGCGCATTTAACCATGAAAATTCTCCCAAAGCAGCTTTTCAGAAAACGTTTTATCTCAGATGAGTAACGGTGGCAAAGAAAAACTCCCTGAGGATAGATGGAGAGAGAAAGCAGAAACAGGGTAGAACCAGAGGGTGACACATACATGAGGGAGCCCTGGGATATAAAGCCGCCAGCCACACCACCGTCAACAAATATTAGTGATTTCGTGAGAATGGCCAGGCGACAGCATCCAAACATCCCAGTTTAACAAAACACTATATGACCATCTTATTCTCTGCTGCTAGACTGAAAGGCTTATGCCGGTGACTTCTGTCTTTGGTTTGAGGGTCTGTGTCTGTCAGGGAATGGGGTCTCTCTGTTTCTGCAGCTCTGTGTTTTCTGCTGCATGATTTTGCATGTGCTTCTAGAGGTTTGTTGTGTTTCAACTGTATTTTACAGCCTTTTTGCAAACTTTACAGCTTGCTGTAGTTTTATTTTCTGCAATAAAATAAAGCCAAACTGTGCTTCTCTTCCTCCCAGACATTTCAATACTCTGGTGGTGTCTCTCTCCTAACTGTGATGAGTCGACTCGAGGAAAGTGCTGAGTGAGTGAGTGAGTGAGTGAGCCAGGCTGAGCCTTCCTGCATGGATGTTTGGTTGGCGCCGTTGAGCAACATGACAGTGCAACAACAAAAGACGAGAGGGGGAGGGTGCACTGCTCCATGCTGTGTGACACAGCGCAACGCTACTCATACAGACGGAGAGTAGACTTTAATAAATCCGCGTGCACAGCAGTCAGTGTGTGCAGGAGAGTAAAAAAGTGTTGATATATTTACACGAGTATTGCTCAATATCAGTACCAGCGTTTTTGATATTATACCGGCTGTATTGATATTATCGATATTTGGATCACTCGGCCCACTTCTAGTGGATAGTGCTGTTGCCGCCCAGGACACGGGTTCCATCCCCTGGGGGCAATCTGTGAAATTTGTGTGTGGAGTATCATGTTTAGATATGTTGACTCTAGGTACTCCGGTTTCCTCTCACATGCAAACTAGGTAAATTGAAAATGCACAGCATTTTCACAGCAAGAATGACCTGGGTTTGATCTCCGGGTTGGGAGGCTTGTGAAATTTCTGCTAGGAGTTTGCCTGTTCTTTTTTTTTTTTCTGTTCTGTTTTTTTTTTTTTTTTTTTTGGGAGCTAGTGCTCCGGTTTCTTCTGCATTCCAATGATGTGCATGTTAGGTTAATTAGGTTAATAAGTGCCTCCTAGTGTGTGAATGAGTGTGTGTGCCCTACAATGGATTGGCTCCCTGTCTAAGGTTGTTCATGCCCTTGCACCCAGAGTTGCCGGGTGGGCACTTGCTGGCCCGTGACCCCTTAAGCAGATTAAGCAGAAAAGGATTAAGCAGAAAAGGTGAATGAATAAATAAACAAACCGATTTCAATATTTTGTTGAAAATGTTGTGTGGCATATAAACCTGCCAAAATTGCTAAATCTTTGCTAACCCTTTTATTAAAATTCCATTAAATACTTAGCTGCTCAAGTAAAACTGGGTTTTATTGAGTAAAAACTGGATGGACAGGAGTCAATTTTGTCTGTGCCAAGTGTGCCAAGTATGTTTAGTAAAATGCTATTCCATTTTGGGCATCGCTGAAAGAGCAATATTCAATTATTTTTATTTTGTCCATATTTATGAGAAAGGAACAAAGGGCTATCCAAAATAATTGTCTTAACACGTTTATACATGTCGGCAAACCAGAATTTAAAACTGAAGTAATTTCAATAACACTTAAACTTCAGGAGCTTAAGACAACTAGCAGCATTTACAGGTGTTGTTGTCACGAAATTTAAAATGAGCCAATATTTGGCATGAAATTTCAAAATGTCTTGCTTTCAATATTTTATATGTTTTGTTTGTTCCATTGTCATCCAATATCAGTTTTTTACATTTGTAAATTATAGTGTTAGGTTTTTATTTACAGTTTGTTCTTTGTCCAAACATTATTGGAATCTGGTTTAGAAAAAAACAAATTCAGTATCTTGGAAAATTAGAATATTACTTTAGACCAATACAAAAAAGGAATTTTAAAAATGCTTGCTAACTTAAAAATATGAACATGAAGAGTATCATCATATAAAGAACTCAGTACTTAGTTGGGGCTTCTTTTGCCAGAATTACTGCACCAATGCACCGTGGAGTCTATCATTCTGTGGCACTGCTCAGGTGTTATGAGCCAAGGTTGTGCTGATAGTGGTCAGGTGAGTTTTCTGGCCAATTAAGAACGGCGATACCATGGTCTTTAAACCAGTTACTTGTAGCTTTGGCACTATGTGCAGGTAAATGAGATCAGCATCTCCCAAAATTTTATCAGCAGCAGGAAGCATGAGGTGTGCTAAAACTTTCTGGTAGACAGCTGCATTGACCTTGGACCTCAGATAACACAGTGGACCAACACCAGGAGATGACATGACTAACCAAACTTTAGACTAGACCTCAAGTGACATGGATAATGTGCTTTTCCTCCAGACACTCACCTTGATTTCCGAAGGAAATGCAAAATTTACTTTTATCAGAGAACTTAACTTTGCACCAGTCTCCACACTCCAGTCCCTTCTGTCTTTTAGATGCTTCTGACACTTTTGTTCAATAGTGGCTTGACACAAGGAATGCGAAACCTTTCATATGTCTATGCACGGTGGTTCTTGAAGCACTGACTCGGATGGCAGTCCAATCTTTGTGAATCTCCCCCAAATTTTTGAGTGGGATTTGTTTCACAATCCACTCCAGGGTGCTGTTATTCCTATTGCTTGTACACTTTTTTTCAACTACATCTTTTCCTTCACCTCTGTAATAATGTTCATGGACACAGCTCTGTGAACAGCCGCCCTCATTGACCTTTTGTGTCTTGCCATGCTTGTGCAAGGTGTCAGTGGTTGTCTTTTGAACAACTCAAGTCGGCAGTCTTCCCTATGATTGTGGAGCCTGCAGAACTAGATTGAAGGACTATATAATGAGCATTGCAGATGTTTTGAGTTAATTAGTGTGTGGCACTAGGTGTCTTCAGTATTAAACCTTTTCAAAATATTCTAGTTTTCTGAGATACTGACTTTTGTTTTTTTTTTAATTAGTCATCAGTTAAAAGAAATAAACACTTGAAATATATTAGTCTGAAGTGGCACAGTGGTTCGTGCTGCAGCCTGGTTTGATTTGGGAAATTTCTGTGTGGAGTTTGCATGTTCTTCCCATGTTCGCACAGGTTTTTTTTAGGGTACGCCGGTTACCTCCCGCATTCCAAAGACATGTCTGATGGGTATCTCTAAATTGCTTGTTAGTGTGTAAATGCGCACCCTACGATGTATTGGCACCCTGTCTAGGATTATTCCTTCCTTGCGCCCAGGCTTCCCAGTGATCCCAGAACTGGGCTTAAGCGGGTATAGAACATTAATGTGTATAAAATACAAGTTTAAATTTTTGAATGGAATTATGAAATTAAATAAACGTTTTAATGATACTAATTTTATGACCAGCACCTGTATATAAAATAAAGAGGAGAAAAGGAAACTAACTGTTAAACATTTTTAATAAAAATATATGGAGCTCAGAGGTTTTGCGCCAAGTCAACAAACTTTCAGCCGAAGGTCTTATACAGTGGCTGGAGGTTGGTGTTGATTGAGTTGAGGAGCAGCGAACTAGGTAGTGTACGATCAGGGAAGATCAGGTAGGTGTAGGTGGCGAGATCAAGATCAGCACTATGTCAGTAGTAGCATGTGTAGCTCATCAGGAAAAGAGAAATAATTAGGTATGATGATTGTATTATAGCAGTTTTAGAAAAATTAATTGTAATTGGATTACAAACCCTAGTATGACTAGCTATAGAAGTATAGCTAAAATGAGATCCAGAAGGTAACTCAGACATAAGGGCTCCCTGAGACATAAAGCAACACTTCGTCAACAAGCATGAGTGAACGCATACATTTGGGGAGACAGTATCCAAATGTCTCTGTTTACCAAACGGCCTAAGAGCCCTCCAGATATTAAACAGAATGCTTGACTAAATGCTATGCTTAAACATTGATTGTCCCGAATATTAATTGGTTCCATAATTGGGGCTTTGCAAAAGAAAACTCTGTTATTATTAATATTAAAATATTAATATTAACTTTATGGACAGTTTAGGTGTTTTATTCAAGGTCTTTCAGTGCAGGGACAGGGTTTTAAATGACGGATGATGAGAGCCTTTTTCTGTGTCTGTATGACATTTGGGGCAGTCGTAGGCTTGCTAAGTTACCCACTCCCGGTACTGCCACATCATAATATGGCTAAAGAGCCCGCTTCGGGCACGTGTGCTCACTTGTGTACAGTATGTGTTTCACTGCACGTGTTAAATGCAGCAGACAAATTCTAAAGCACTTTCACATATATCCTGCACTTTTTATTGTTTAATAATGTATTAAAAATGCAAATTGTCTCTTGAAAGTCACTTGGTGTAAGGTCAGTATAAGTTAACAAGCAAGAAAGACCAACTCGGCCCATGTGCATCATCAATAAATAGCAGTGATGACTTAAAATGTTTCAATAAAAAAGTAAAAAAGAAAATACAAAACTATCAGACTATAAATTACTGTTAATTTAAAACAATATAATTCTAGAATTAATATTATTGATGATAAAAATGAGTCTGATCATAAATGAGAAAATATCAAAGCAAAATTAATCACTCTAATCTCTAAATCATCAACCTATGTCATTCTTAAAATGTATTCTTCCGAAAAAAAATAAAAATAATATTCAGATAGTACCTAATATGTACCTAAATTATATACAGGCGCTGGTGATTATATCATGAAAAATTGATTACTTTGAGTAATTCCATTCAAAAAGTGATACTTGTATATTATATGCATTCATTGCACACAAAATGATATATTTTAAGTCTTTTGATTTGATGATTATAACTGACAACTAATAAAAACCCCAAATTCGGTATTTCATGATTTTTAGAAATGCTGGCCAACTGAAAAGTATGAACACTGAAAACTATGAACATGCGTTTACAGCACACAATACTTAGTTGGGGCTCCTGTTGCCCAGCAATACGGCGTGGCATAAAGTCGATCAGTCTGTGGCACTGATCAGGTGTTATCAGAGCCAAGGTTGCTCTTATAGTGGCCTTCTGCATTGTTGGGTCTGGCGTATTGCATCTTTTTTACAGTACCCATAGATTTTCTAAAGTGTTAGGGTCAGGTGAGTTTGCTGGACAATTAATAACAGGGATACCATAACCCTTAAACCAGGTGTGCAGCTGAAGTCACTACTCGGTGTTGGGAGTAATGGTGGAAATAAAATGACACACATGGCACTACACAGTTACTACAACTTGATTAACTAAAGAGATTTTTCATGAGCACACACTTTTGTTTCTCTGTTTCTTTGCCATCCCCTTATTTACACACACCGCTCTATTCATCTCCGGCATGCAGCGACATGCCCACTCGGTCATGCGCTTACGCACTCATCCCAAAGCACACACTAAAATGGTGTAGATACGTGTATAATTTTTTAGATATTTAGTCAGTTTCATTAATTAAACATTTTATATTTGATAATTGAACTCCCAGCTGTATTAAACCTTCAGTAACAGGAAGTTTAAAGTGATGAATCCAAGATGATTGATGAACACCTCAGATCTGTTCTGAGAATTGCCCCAAAAAAACTAACACCAGACTTTGCTTCACTGGCAAAAAATATGATCAACAACACTGTTCCCACTAAAAGTGAATGTAAGTATTTAACACTAATTCCCTTTTTATAATTATATTTGATATCAAGGAGACGATGCCTTGATATCAAATATAATTATAAAAAGGGAATTAGTGTTGGGCCCGGTCCATCTGTCAAATATTAAACGGCAGTGTGGACCCTGAGCCAAAAAGTTTGCCCCCCCCCGGTTCAAAGTAATATGCTGAATTTGGGTTTTTTAAAATAGTTGTCAGTTATAATCAACAAATAAAAATAACTAAACATTTGAAATATATCAGTCTCTGTGTAAGAATGTACAAGTTGTACTTTTTGAATGCAATTATAGAAATAAATAAACTTTTTCATGATATTCAAATTTTATGACCAGCACCTGTAGATTAGCATTGATCAGACATCTATAACTAAAAAGCTACAACTTCTTTGGGATTGGGATGCTGTCTCTAAGTTAAATTATTCACAGACATAGTATCAGTTTTAATTGTTATGATAATGACACGCAGATGTATGTTTCAGCAAAGCCAGATTAGAGACATCATCTTAATAAAGTTGAGAAAAGTATAAAGACATTAGACAGTGAATGATAAATTATTTTCTTCTTATAAACTCTGATTAACAAAAGTACTCATTCTTTAACCACAGGCAGCTAGAAGTTGGCCTTCAGGTTTTTAATAAAATCTGGATTATATTTCAGTCATTTCCTTTGAACTAGTAAAAGATATTTTATTACTGGCTTATAATGGTCTTGCTCCACAGTATATCTAAGTAAGCTATTACTATTTTATGATCCATTTCACCTAGTTCAACCAAATGTGCAGGCTGCTTACAGGTTCCCAGAATCATGTTTCAGCAGGTGGCAGAGCTTTCTCTTACAAAGACGATCCTTCGTTATAAAACGTCTTCCAATTAATGTTCGGGACTTGGACGCAGTCAAAATATTATAATCATGCGTTCTCTTTATAGTACCTCAAAGGTGCAGATTTGGAGGGTTCATTGGCTCATTGGTAAACTGAAATGTTTGGATGCTGTCTTCCCCCCACGTGTTCACTCAGGTTTGTTGACGGTGAAGTTGCTGTTTGGACCCTCATGTCCAAGTTATTTTTTTAATTCTCCCTTTTAGTTATGTTGCCATAGATATTCTTGCCAATATGTTTACTCTAACATACTCCATATGTCTGCTATATTACAATAATCACAAATAATTATTTCTATATTTTTGCTATTTCTCTCTTTCTGCTAAAGAGAAAAATGTCTATGTGGGTGCCTGTTCAATAATTGATTTAAAAGAAATACATTTATAACTCATTTAACAGCACTAATATGGATTACACACAGTACTAGTGTTGGAGTACAAATACTCTAATCTCAATCTTTTTTTAATATTGTAGGCATGCTTGTTTCTTAATTACATTTAATATTCTATACAGACTACAGCTCGCTTCACTGAGGATGGGCACAGGAGAGGAGAGGAGGCCGAACCCGGGTGGCTGAGCTGGCGCTGAGCTTAAGAAGAATGCAAAAGAACAGGCGTTGCTTTCTAGCCTCTTCAGCTCTCTGTGCTATTGTGCTGCTGCTGATCTCAAATCTACAGACGCCACAGCGGCAGGGTGAGCTGCCTCGACCTCTGCCCCAGATCAGGCCTGTCAAAGAAGAAAACACTACAGATTACAAATGTGCTACTAATACTAAGCATGCCAGATGCGCTGGCCTACATTTTTCTAGTGACATATCCCAGAAGGACTTCTTAGGTTCTGAATTCCTTACCTTGCGTTCCAAGGAGCCTCTAGGATTAAAAGACATTTTTATTGCAGTCAAAACCACAAAGAAGTATCACAAATCACGCTTGGAGCTTCTTTTTCAGACCTGGGTGTCCAATGCAAAAGAACAGGTAAGGCATGCACTGAACAGTTTCAATAAGGAAGGATTGAGAGTGCATTACATAGAATAGAGAAATCTGCAGTTTTTGACATTGCTTTACCATCAGCCAATAGGAGCCGTTAAGAGTAAGAATAAAGTTTATTTAGTTGTGACAGACCCTAATCAAAACTTGGAATAGGATGAAAAATATTATTAAAAAAATAAATATTAACGTTTGTACTTGGTTAGCAAAGACTGTTTTGCTGTTGCAGTGGCAGTTGTGACTGCAAAGCCTTGCTAAAGTAAGCTTTTGGCAATGTGGTTATATTACCTGTATATTGACCTGAGATATATGTTTGGGTTCCTAAACATGTACTTCTGTTTATTTTATTTGATTAAAAGACTTGAACTCAGATTGCATGGTAGGAGCAGGATGAATCTTTAAGTGGATTGGCTGCACCAATCGCTTTCTTAAGTGATCATTGTTGAGTAAGTCCCAGAAGAGAACCGTTTCAAATTCACTTGCTCTGGAAAGCTACAGCTTTATACACAAGAAATTTTGCGATGGTATCTTGACATGATCAAGGTGTTATTTGCTTTATGTGAATGTCATTGGAAATGATTTATTCAGAAATGTTTTGTTTCGCAAACACTGAAGTTGATGTCTTAAACATGAATGATTGTTTTTACAGACATTTATCTTCACTGATGGTGAGGATAAGGAGCTAAAACAGAAAGCTGGTAATGGCTTAAAACACAGTTTCAATTAATAGCTAAATAACAATATAAATATGCACATTACACAAAGCAGTAAATCCTGATGTCAGGCTATCTCCTATGTGTTTTCTTCTCCATTTTGTTGTTCCATTCAAGGAGGCAATGTCATCAACACCAACTGCTCAGCTGCTCACACACGACAAGCGCTGTGCTGCAAAATGTCCGTCGAGTACGACAAATTCATAGACTCACAGAAAAAGTAATGTTTTGGAACCATTATACTGTATGTTCATTGTCCACATTAGCTGGGTGTTTGTTTATTGTTTTATTGAGAGTAGGCCTTTATATATGGAGATCATCGTGGAGCATCACCACAAACTGATTTTTACAGATATAAAATATAAATGACATGCTCCATTAATTAATAATAAGTTGCGTATAACTTCATCATCTTACATTGCCTGTTCAGAACTTATAATAATGTGCTGTGACAGAACATATCTATGGTAAATTTTCTTTAACCTCTACTTCACTTTCTTTGCCCCACACTAGATGGTTCTGTCATGTGGATGACGATAATTATGTTATCCTGCCAAGTCTGCTTCAACTGCTCTCATCTTATTCCCACACACTGGATGTGTACCTGGGCCGGCCCAGTCTCGATCACCCAATAGAGGCTCCAGAGAAAGTCAGGAGTGATGGATCGGTGAGCAATTGTAGATAGTACTGTATTTGTTAAACTTTGCAAGTGGATTTTTGCCCAATTCGTACTGTGTAAAAGCCATACTTTCTTAATAGGAGCTGGACTACAGGCATTTCATTCAACCTCAAACACTCAACATTTAGAATTCCACTCTGTTCAATTTGTATAGAATGAGGCCTTAAATATGGCAGCACATTTGTTTCTGAAATAACAATATATATACTCCAATGCATTAACAATATCCTCACATATATAGTATGCAGGCCACTACAGCTGGGGACTGATTCACCCTATGCTATCACAGATTCTGTTTTTTGGCAGTTTTCCATGCTAAATGTCTGGATGTCATCTTTGGCACAAAGAATACATGAATACATTTTTCAAAATACCTACAAACGTAGGTTGCTATGTCCATCACAGTAGCATTACACATGCTCAAATGGTGCTGCCTGAAGGCTCATTCTTTTTCTTTTAAGCATATTAAAGAATGTTTTTATGATGATATGAACTGTAAAAATTAGGACCACCACACTATATTTAATATTTATGATCTTACCTGCTACCAGGTATAGTGTTGTATTACAATTACTGTTGTCTTATATAGTATTTTCATTGTCCAAACATTTTTTATTATTTTGAAAATGACAAATTAATTGTAAATTGTGATATAGCAGTGGGGAGTTCAAATAGTAAGTTGATTACTTATGTTAATTATGGCATTTAGTTAAAGGAGAGGGCAGCAAATGTATCTGCTGGTTTTAGCTCTTGCTCAGTGAGTAAAATGGGTTGTTCTAGACATTGTACAAAAGTATAAAAAAAAAAGATTTACTCAAGAAGTTGATTAGAGAGGGGAAAATATAAGGAATAAAATAAAATAATTGGTTGATAAAATAATGATTTCTAAATGCTTTGCAATGGCAAAAAAACATAATAGGACAAGTTATACTATCACCAGGATAGGTCATAAAATAACAAGAATGCAATGACCAGCTCCAGGGAAATCAAAGAAGATTTTCAGTGACCTGTGAGTCCTGCAACAATCAGAAGATGCCTAAATAAAACAAACTATTTGCAAGAGACCCTCTTTACCATTGCTGTATTAAAGTTGTGTTGAAATGGTTACATATTGCTAAAGAACACATTGACGTAAAGTGGTGAAACATTCAATGGACAAATGAGAGCAAGATTGTTTCTAATGGGTCTAAAAGCCAAAGATGACCTATAAACACTGAATTTAAGCCTTCAGTGTGAAGACTCTAAAATGTGGAGATGCCGGCATATTGGTTTGGGGATGTTTCTCATATTTTGTCGGGTCCGTTTCGTGCATACCATGCACCATGGACTATTTTAAACATGTGAAAATTCTGGAAGACATTTCAAGAACTGGCCATGAAATGTGTGTTTCAGCAGGTACACCAACCCCAAACACACCAGCATGCGGGCAACATCCTGGTTCTTGACCAATACGATTGAGGTTATTAAGTGGCCAGCTTAATATCCTGACCTCAGTCTGATGAGTGACTTCAAAAATGCTTTTTTCGCAGAATACAAGAATTCCGAAGAAATGTGGAATGTAGTCTGCCAAGCTTGGGATGGATCTTAGATAGTTGACAGTTATCAGAAATAAAGAATATATTGTATGACTATATATTAGTTTAGTGATTAACAGGAAATCTAAATATGTAAATATTTCAGTTTACAAATAAATATGCAGCCATTTTTTTAAAAGCCAATTGTGTTTTTGATTATATCATTTTTTTTTTGTTTAAAAATGTATCTTTTGTTCATGTTTTCATTTGGAATTGAATGTGTGTGTGTGTGTGTGTAGAAATTATTGATATTTTGAAAGATTAGCCTTTTCTCAATTTAAACACACTACTATTTTTTTAACTGTATGTTTACTTTTAAGACTTCTGTCAAGTTCTGGTTTGCTACTGGAGGTGCTGGTTTCTGTATCAGTCGAGGCTTGGCACTTAAGATGAGTCCATGGGCAAGGTATTTAAGAGTTATGTTTGAAATAACCATTATGTGCATGCATATACAATCAAGTCATATCTTCTCATACAAGGCCATTGCTTTGCGATGATTGGCTGCACCATGCTTTGTGGGATAGGGATACTTTGACTGTGCTTCCCAATGCCATGTCATATGTAAGGGCAATTTAGAAATGCTGGTTTTTGGATGTGGGAGGAAACCTTGCTGTGAGACTGCTACCCACTATGACACCATGCTTAATAAGAGATTTTGTGCACCAGTGATTTATTTGTTCTTGGTGACGCAAATTTCCACCAATAGCACAAGAATAGAATGAAGAGTGACTTAAAGTCTATCCAAAAAAATAAGTCAATAGTTTCAGACACACCTCCGGAAAGTGATTGACAACCATCTAAACAAATAGTGTTCATCCTATCAAAGAAGCAGATATATGATTTGGATTGAATTCCCGATTTTGATCTAATTGAAGGCGGTACTTAAATGCATTTTCAGATATTATCTGATCTCCCATGTCATATGCAAATAATTTTACATGCATCAACTGTCTAGTCCTCTGTGCAAAAGGATCAGTTCACATGCATGCTCAATGTTATTAGCTGTGGAAGTGCATTTCATTTACTGTTGTTTTTTTTTTTTTTTTTTTATTCATTCATTTGCACAACTTAAAAAAAATTCTCTGTGCATAAAGACTTTTATAATATTTCCACCAGGCTCACCCTCAGAAAAAAAAATAGATATAACTGGATGGCAGGAAATATTTTGATTCATGGGACATGCAGTGTGATGTTTTGTTGTCATAGTCTGGGAAACTTCATCAGTACGGCAGAGAAGATCCATCTCCCGGATGACTGCACAATTGGTTATATCATCGAGGCTCTGCTAGAGGTTCCTCTGATCCACACCGACCTCTTTCACTCACACCTAGAGAGTCTGCAGAGGATGCCTCCTGTGGATGTCCTCAAACAGGTCTCATTACATACAAAGTGGGAGGTCTATAATAAGAATTGTATGGTGTTGGCTTCATGCTTGTAATTATGCCTATGGAGAATAAGGAACTAATTTCAATAACAGTACAATAGCTGCTAATAATGTGTCCCAGCATATGAGGATATAGTCAGAATGTAGAGTAAGTGAGGTATAAATGTATGTAATGCTTATGTAATAATGACATGGGACTTATTATTATAATTTTTTTTACATATATTGACCTACAACTATAGATATGCATTTATTATAGTGTTGTAAAACCGTGGGATCTAAAAAAAAATACAGTATTCAGTACAGTATCTAAGGCTTGTGTAGTTCTAACCTTGCATAGGATTTATCCTGACTGTATGCATTCAGTTTCTGTTTTTCTGCTGAAGGTGACCCTTAGCTATGGTGGATTTGAGAACAGGAGGAACGTAGTTCCCATTGCCGGAGCATTCTCTTTGACTGAGGACCCTACAAGGTAATATTCTGAAAATTTATCAAGGATGTTATATTCCAGGGTCAGGTGCAACATGCCTTGTTTTCGGAATGCAGTGAACCTTTCTGGGGGGAATTATGGGAAGGCTGAAATAGTTTGATGTTTTGTATATACAGTACTTATTGATTCCTCCAACTCTGTTTCCCCTACAAACGTAGTAAAATGGGTAAGATAAATGCTTTAAAAGATAAAAGTAAATTACAGATTCCCATGCTAATTTAGCAGTCAGGTTGAACTGCAGTACTATATATTTTGCTGAGACAAAATTTCATACAAGTGCCCATAATAAAAATAATTGTATGCCTTTTTTTCCAAATTGATTCTGGCGTAAATTTTGATTGGTTGAGTAATTGATGTGCTTCATGGGATACCATGCATCCCAAAGTCGTCTCAGCTATTGCAGCCCCACCAAGTGATTTAACCCCCAGTTACTGTCTGACTATTTCGCGCATATGCATTACGCACTTCATAAATGGTTGGTCACAATGAGTTGTAAGAGATTTAAGGTTTGTTTTAGATTTATCAAGAAGCCTGGGTAGCTCAGTGGGTAAAGCATGCTGATGGAAAAAGCCAAGCATCCGTTAGTAACCGGGGGTTCAAACGCTTGATGGGACTGCAATGGCTTAGAAGACTTCGGGATGCATGGTCAGTCTGTTTACTCAATTCAATTCAATTTTATTTATAAAGTGCTTTTAACAATAAGCATTGTCCCAAAGCAGCTTTACAAAAAACGT
>JAOUQV010029791.1:7844-18417 GCA_028565295.1 Aspidoras spilotus
TGCCATTATGTTACACTTATTTATTCTCATTTTAGAAGGATCAACCTTCAGTTGAGAACTACAGTATATGTGTTGGATCATACATGGTCTAACCTGAAACTCATTATCTCTTATTGAATGAAATAAACTGGGCAAATGGGAGAAGGAGAACAGGACTGCTTGTAGCTCCGCATCTTTATGCTGAGCAGTATGGGTAATCTTAAACAGCCTTCTTTTTGTACATGCTGTGCAACATTAAATAGGTTAATTCTAGTGACTCAGGCTCTGTGAACTGCGGTGCATAAGAATGTAGAAAATGATAGTGACGGCCCATGATTGGTATGAAAGTGCCTGACTTAACCAGAAGCGCTGCAAGTGTGACAATGTGGTCAAAGTACAGTATGAATGTAACTGCATGTCAAATTCATCATGAGTGGCTTGTTTAATGTGATATTGATGCAAAAAGTTACATTCATGTTGCACAAGGCAGGGATACTTTTCACACTATTATACTACTCTGCCACCCATGTCAATAAACTTCAATGAACCTTACCAAGATGGCTTACTACAAAGACTTTTTTAGGCTTTAGTTAAACCTAGCATTAGGTGACTGAACCATATTGATCCTAATGCTGAGTGTAACTAAAGCAGAAGTATTTGACATTGACTCTAAAGCCCAGCTTGGTTTGTTCTGTGTTGTTTTAACTGGGAGTATATCAGGTTGCATCTCAAGACCCAGTGAGCTGCCCTACTGCCTGCATAGGCACCTGCCTTATTAAAGAGTATTCTGACATGCAACCTCATAGGGCAGATTATTGCGACACAGGATTTGCATCATCTCTGCCCACCACCACCGTGGTATCCCGAAAGTCTTTCAAGCTATTAGTGTTCACTGTATATACTGGTGGATCAAATCTAATGCTAAATGGTCCGTGATCATTCTGATTGTATATACACATGATTATTTTGAAGCAATGCCCTGATTCTGGAGTAAAATTTAAAAACAAATTAAAATTATATTCCAGGGAACCGGGGGCCACACAAGCCCAGAGAAGTTGAACACTTTTGTTGAACACTCAGGATCATTTGGGCATCAGGTGTTTTTAACAATGGCACTTCAGCTACAAATTTGATTAGTTATTGGACTGTTGGAGGAAACTGGGGGGAACCCAGAGGAAACCCATGCATAAACGGGCAAACACCAAACATAAAGCACCCAGAAATAGAACACGGGATACAGGCCACTATTCCGGTGGACTGGTGGATTATGCCGGTGAAGCAACGTCTATAATGCTGATTAATGTTGATTAAATAAATTCTGCCAACCAGAATTAACCAACCTTTTTGAAAGTGAGAGCTTCTTCTTGGGTACAGATTAATGCAAGGGTTACCAGTATTTAAATCACTGGCTTTCCCGCCTCTTGTGCTCTGCCCTGTGTGTAGTTAGCATGGTAAATTATGTGACACATTCTGAAATATCTGTCAACAGTTGCAAGAATCTTTCACAGTGGTAATAAAGAACCTATTTACTGTGAAAATTATGTTTTTTTTGGTTTTTTTTTTTTTCTGCCATATTTTCTGGCGTAAATCATCTGCTTACCTTCACTGCACCTGTGAGCTTGTCTCCATGTCAATTATTTTTTTAATATTGTCTTTTCGAAAATTAGAAAAGCACCAAAAAAAATTAGTTGCAGCTCGCTGATAAGTGGAACTATGGTGATCTAGTTTTAGAACAGGTCCACGGGGCTACTTATGTGGTCCCGCGGGCACCATGTTGGTGACCCCTGGTATCAATAATGTTTCACCCGCCATTGTATTATTATTATTACTATAAGTGTGCGCAGTGAAGAGCCTTTGCATTGACAGATGTTATTTCTCATTATTATCCACATTCCCTGTTTGTACCATGGTGCAGTGTGTAGCACCTATGCCACACAGCAAAAGGGTCCTAGGTTTGATTCCTAGTAGGACAAGGTCTTGGGATTGTGCATGTTCTCTTCAAGTCTGTTTGGTAATTGAAGATAATTTCCCCACCTTCAGAAAATGAAGACTGTGTGTGAGATCTATTAACTTTTACTGTGAAAGAAGTTATTCTGTCCCTGGATATTAGAAGTGTAAGTCCTAAGTCGGTTAATTTCGGAGTGTAAGAGGAATGAAAAAGGAGGTGCAGACTTGCTGGTCAACATGAAAGTGCTCATTTCTCTGTTTTTTGAAACCTTGTAGCTCTTCCTGTAACCGACCTGTGTGAGTGTGCTGGAAAGAGAAGACATTGACGCGCTCATGGCCAATCGGGGAGTGGCGACGCGGCCTAACGGGTCCAACGCAGGCAATAAAATGTGCCAGTTTAAACTGGTGCTGTTGGGAGAGTCTGCAGTGGGAAAGTCAAGTCTCGTTCTGCGTTTTGTCAAGGGCCAGTTTCATGAGTTTCAGGAGAGCACAATAGGAGGTGAGCAACAATGTATGTTGTGTGTTTTCTTAAACAATGAGATCGGTGCGGCTTAATAGTTTCTTGCTATTGGTTCTGAATGGACAGTTAAGCAGTTGATGGTAATTAATTTGGGTTTATGTAGCACCCAATGTCTGACCCAGAGAATAATAAATAAGAGTCAATTATTTTTTGCTGTTTGTACAAAAATATGGATTTTAAGTCTAGAAGTAGACTTGCATACTGACCTCTCTCTCTGGTCATTATCGGTTTCAGCTGCCTTTCTGACACAGACGGTGTGCCTGGATGACACAACTGTGAAGTTTGAGATTTGGGACACAGCCGGGCAGGAGCGCTACCACAGCCTAGCACCCATGTACTACAGAGGAGCCCAGGCTGCTATTGTGGTCTATGACATCACTAATGAAGTAAGTCACTTGCCTGTCACTTTATTACAGATGAGTGTTTAGCCAATAACAGAATAATTATCTGTACGACTGGACAAATCCACTTTATTCGTCACAGAATTCTGAAATTTATTCAAGTTTTATATGAGGGCAGCATGGTGGCGCAGTGGTAGTGCTGTCGCCTCACAGCAAGAAGGACCCGGGTTCAAACCCTGGGTGAGGCGATCTGGGAATCTCTGTGTGGAGTTGGCATGTTCGACCTTTGCTTGCGTGGGTTTCTTCTTAGTATTTTATGTCAATTGTAGAAGTTTATAATTAAAGTTAAATTTAATTAGGATCCAGTGAATCATGGATGCGACCGTGGTGATGTGGTTGTATACACTTACTGGAATATTCAGGGTGGCACATTGACACAGTGGATAGGGCTGTTGCCTCACAACAAGAAGGACCTGGGTTCAATTCCTGGTTGCGGCGACCTGGGAAATTTCTGTGTGGAGTTTGCATGTTCTCCTCATGTTCACGTAGGTTTACTCTGGGTATTCTAATTTCCTCCCTCAGTCCAAAGTCATGCATGCTAGGTAAATTCAAAATGCTAAATTGTCACTGACTTATAACAAATTTACAGCCTGATTAGCTCAGTGGTTAATGCAAGCTGCTGGAAAAAGCCAGGACCATTAGTAACTGAGGTACGACACGTGGGGCTGCAAAGATTGGGATGCTCAGCCGTTCTGTTTCAGAAGGACATGTCTCCCTTGTGGGTCTAGCGAGTAGCAAAATGTGAATAAAAAAAAAAGCAGTTGATTCAAATGAATTATTTCACCTCTATTAATCTTAACATCATACATAACTTGCACTTGTCCATTAATTCCCTGTTTTTGTTTGTAGGAGTCATTTGAGAGAGCGAAGAACTGGGTGAAGGAGCTTCAGAGGCAGGCCAGTCCGAACATTGTCATTGCTCTGTCCGGAAACAAGGCTGATCTCGCCAACAAGCGAGCGGTTGATGTCCAGGTGGGTATTAACATTTTAAAGAAAAAAATATACATTGTGTTTTCGTGTATTTTGTTGATGCACACATATAATTTACTATGTCTTATTAGGGGGACACTAAGGAAATGGACCAATAAGGAACTCTGGATAGTGTCCTCAATCCCAAATATAAGTTTCCTATAGCATTGACATTTTACAGGGCAGAATTTCATACCCTTTAGTTAATTATTGTAAATCAGACAATATTCAGACATGCTCACTACGCACATATTCCACATGCTCTTCTAATTATTTTGATTATTCCACTTGATATTGTGGGCAATTCTCCCCCTACAGTTTTTGAGAAACCGGCATGTGCGGAAGAAGTGATTTTTTTTCTATTCTAAGAGAAATGTTGATTCCTTTACATGCGGCCTGTCTCTTTATGTGACATTACTTGCATTTCAATTACATTTTCCCTTTTCCATGCCACTAGGGGTCGCTACAACAAGTCACTTGCACTGCCTATCTGGCAGGTTTTATGCCGTTTACGCATGTATTTGGACTGTGGGGGGGGGAACCGAGTACTCAGAGGAAACATCTATAGTAATTATCATGCTGGAAAAGAATACAACATAGCTAAGGTGTCCCACATTGTCCAATGTCCTAGATTCCTAAAATCACCCTTGATATAAATAGGTAGATATACTTGCCCTTTAACAAACCTTAAATACCTTATCATTTGACAATTTAGTTAATGTGTCTGTGTGGGAGTAGGTACTGAAAAAATCCCAATATATCATTATGCTAAGAAAAAGATTCTGATTGTTTTTTATTTTTCATGTGATTTCATCAGTCATCATTCAAATTCTTGTCCATCCACGCCGATTTTTTTCATGAAAGCAATCAGCATGGGGTTGTCTCCCAGACAATCTTGATGGTCAAGCAATATTGAAGATGTTATGCCATGTCATACACTGTCATCGATTTAGGATGATTAGCTTCATGGATGAATCTGCTTTCTCCAGCGCCCGCTGTCTCGCGTTGCTTGTAGTCCCTGATAATCCAGTCCATCCAGGTTATTCTAGGTTTCCACGTCTTCTGACTCCTCCATTATGTCATTACTTCCTGGCATTACACTTTAAATAACTTATTGGATTTAATGGTGCTTTAGCAACTCCTTTTCTGTTTTGGCATCTTGCAGACTTGCTCAATGGTCATCATCCGGATGAACTTGTGGTCAAAAGCTTGAATACAAATTTCCTCCTCTTTCGTGAGGCTTCACATCAGTGGCGACTGGGGTTTTTTTCAAACAGGGAAAGCATATTTTAGGCTGACATCATTAAATGACCTAATTATAACATGTCCTATGTACTTGTATATAAAGAATACCTTCCTTCCTTTTTGTAAGAAATGGCCTGTGACCATGTCATAGCAACTAGTAGACTTTTACAGAGACTTTAACTAAACTTGTCTTACCAGGAGTGATGAAAAGACCTGATATTATTCACTGATTTCTGAACTTTCTTGGGTGTTAAACTGAAATTTGCAAACTAACCTAACAAAATTAAAACAAGGAAGAATTCTGTAAATAATAATTTATTTATTCAAGGGCTCACGGGCCAACCAATGCCCACCCAGCAACACTAGGCGCAAGAGCAGGAACAACCCTAGACAGGGCTCCAAACGCAGTCACACACTTACGCTCTAAGAGACACTTTACAGACCCCAATTAACCTAGCATGCGTGTCTTTGGAATGCAGGAGGAAAACCCACACAAACATGGAGAGAACTCCACATACAAATTTCCCAGGTCCTTTTTGAGGTGAGACGACAGCACTGTTGCCGCCATTGTGCCACCGTGCTGCCCAGAAATATCAGTAATAAATCTATCAAATAAATGTACTTTTTATTTACTGGGATGCACCAAATATTAGGCCAAATAAATTATTCTGTATAAATTCAGTATAAATAAGTAAAAATACTAAATAGATTACACCGAACATTATACATACAGGGAAAGAATACAGGCATGGTGCGACTCTTTGTAAAAGCACATATATCGTGCTAAAATAACGTTTTGGGTTTAACTTGGGTTTGCTTCTACCTAGTGTTCTGGTACGAGGCATATATAAAACAATATGTATGATTTCTCTCCTATGTGTGCATGCTTGCACCTGTGTGTCTTAAAATGCAAATAACCACATGTAAAATCTTCTGCATCAGAATGAATAAATGATACATGATGATGAATATCATATTTCATCAGGCGTCTCAAAACACACCGCCAAAGGTCAGTCACTAAGTAATGTACAAAAGAAGTTTAACTTGGTTTATACGAACAGTTAACAAGGAAACCAATGTTACCAAATGGAAGTTAGTACACTGTCTTTCAAATGATGCAAGATTACCGATTTATTGTTTTTTACATGATGTTATTTTTTTGTCAGGTTGACAACTCACTAGAACTCAGACCTTTGGCAGATGGAATGTATCATTTCTGGAGAACCAATGTGACATCATTCTTTTGTAGGATACTGTTGTTAAAGCAACGTTATGTATTCAGTGAAAGAACTAATATATTTTTGCTTATATAACAACTATTTTAAAATTAGTTACTTGCAGAACAGTAAAAAGGGGGACTCTTATGCCAGTCTTAAGTTTCATCCAGGGTTACAGTATTTACAGTATATTATTTTTTTTTAATAATTACATAAACTTCATGGCTCTTTGCAGATGCTCTTATACAGAGACTTACAAAAGTGCTTAATTCTTCATTTGGAACATCAAGTGCTAAAATGTATCGACTTGAATTTAAGGGACCTAGAGATAGTATACTGTATACAGGTGCATCTCAATAAATTTGAATATCATCAAAAAGTTAAATTATTTCAGTAATTCAATACAAACAGTGAAATACATACATTATATAGATTCATTACAAACACATTGATCTATTTCTAGTGTTTATTTTTGTTAATGTTGATGATTATTGCTTACAGCAAATATAACACCCAAAATCATTATATCAGATAATTAGAATATTTACCACAGAACACCTGCAAAGTCTTCCTGACTGTTTAAAATGGTCCCTTGGTTCAGTAGGTTACACAATCATGAGGAAGTCACTGGCAGTCATTGACACACTCTACAAAGAGGTTATGCCACAAATGTCTAAAGAAGCTGGCTGTTCACAGAGTGCTGTATCCAAGCATATTAATAGTTGAGTGGAAGGAAAACAAGCAACTGGGATAACCGCAGCCTTGAAAGGATATTCGAGGAAAAGACATTAAAAAATTTAGGGGAGATTCACAAGGATCGGGCTGCTGTTGGAGTCAGTGCTTCAAGAGTCACCACACAAACACACATCAAGAACATGGGCTACAACTGTCGCATTCCTTGTATCAAGCCACTTATGACCAAGAGAATGCCAAAAGTGTCTTACCTGGGCCAAGGAGAAACAGTCCAGTGTATTGTGTTCAGGTGAAAGTAAATTTTGCATTTTATTTGAAAATCAAGGTCCCACAGTCTGAGGAAGAGTGGAGTGGCACAGGATCCAAGCTGCTTGAGGTCTACTGTTGAGTTTCCACAATCAGTAATGGTTTAGGGAGTCATGTCATCTGCTGGTGTTGGTCCACTGTGTTATATCAAGACCAAAGTCAGCGCAGCCGTCTACACAGAAATTATTAGAGCACTTCATGCTTCCCTCTGCCGACAAGCTTCTTTGATATGGTAATTACATTGCCCAGCAGGACTTGGTACCTGTCCACACTGACAAAAGTATCAATACCTGCTTTAATAACAACTGTATCACTGCATAATTAGCCAGAAAACTCGCCTGACCTAAACTTCTAAGAAAATCTTTGGTGTATTGTGAAGTGGAAGATGAGAGTCACCAGACCCAACAGCTGGTTTTGCACTGTTGCTACTTAACTGTCTGATTGGATAACAGTACAAGTGTACAGATGAATAGATGTTCCTATTCGGGTTGAAGGTTTTTGTTTAGATATTTCTCTGCGTTTCTCTAGACATTTTGTGTACTCATCTCTCAGAAATACTGTTTTGCAGGAAGCCAAGTCTTATGCAGATGACAACAATTTGCTTTTCATGGAGACATCAGCCAAGACCGCCATGAATGTGAATGATATTTTTATGGCTATTGGTAGGTCTTTTTATCTACAGAACGTTTTCAGAACCATTTTTTTTATTTTATTTTGTACCCTTGTGTCAGGTTTTCTAATTCAGTCTGCACTCAGTATCTCACAATATGAAACTGAAAACATATTTTAGAAATGCATACAGATATAAATAAAAGGAAAAACAAAAATGCCACATGGACATAAATATATAGACACTTTGCAATTTTCTCGTTCCAGTTGAAATGTCCTTCATGGTGTTACTCAGCATGGCGTTAAATAGTTTTTAGATTTTTTTGTGTGCCAATATTAATTGTAGTCAATGGCCCACATTTGTGGGAGTATTTTGCAGTATATGGTCCTATAGAAATATTTATTTTAAAAAGGACAGTCAATGTTTTGGACACATCCGTCGGGGTGTACTCAATTATGCTGAGCACTGTAAGTATTTTATCTTACACTGTGTCTTTTCTTTTCTCATTCTTCCAGCTAAAAGGTTGCCGAAGAGTGAGCCGCAGGCTTCTGGTGCTGGCACTGGGCGCAGTCAGGGCGTGCAATTAACTGAGACAGCCCCAGCTCACACAGGCCCCTGCTGCAACTAAAAAAAAAACATCTAACCAACCCAGACTGTTTGCAAGACGGCTAATACAAGGCCTTGCCCCACCCCAGACTTGTTTATGACTACAACTAATGGCATGCCCTGCTCTGTTTTGTTGCATAACTCATAGGGTGCGATACAAAAGCCCTGTCCCTCTACATTTTTACACTGCTCTGTCTTATAAGGGTTAGGATGTTCTGGAATTACACTCCATGTTGAGATCTAAAAAAAAAAGTTTGCTTTAGGCAACAGGGTGGGTACTTGTAGTAAAGAATAGACTTTATAACCTGTAAACAAGATCCTTAATTTCGATGTTGCTTTTATAATGTTTCTGTTTTATAGAAAGATATTTCATGGAATAATGGACGCATATTTCACAACAAGGCCTAACTATAAATAATTAGCATTGCTAGTCTCATTCTCACTGCTTGTGCCACTAAATAATGGTAATTCATTTTCCTTGCAGACATTACACTCAAAATATCTAAATAACAAACAAAATATATATGTACATATGCAGTCATACATATCAAAGGTTCTGTTACCACAAACAATGGAACAAATATTTGGCATGGTAACAGGTAGTAAAAAGGTCATATGCACCCTTGTGTTCAGCTTTATCATGTCCTCGTACAAATATACATAATGGTCATTTAAGATTGCTTCTCTTCAGCCGACCTCAATTCACAACTGTCTGTCTCTCTGGTTTTAAAATGTGCCTTGCACTAAATTTGTGTTAATATATCGGCTAATCTGTTCTAAGTGCTATTTGTGTGTGTGTGTGGGGCGGGGGGGGGAATAAGTTACGGATACTCAGAAAATTTATTTAATATAGAAATAAATGTAATAAACTCCAAGGGCATATACAGTATATACCCTTAGAATGTATACCTAATGATATATACTGGATTAGAGAACCCTGTCAGCTATTAGTGACTTTGTCACTATCAGCTCTCATTTTAGGTGTTGATCTGTCCACTGTACAGCAGATAGCAACATATACCAGCTAGGGGTAAACAGACTTAATTGACCTGGACTGCGGACAGTTGGAGCCCTGAGGTGTGTTTTCAGTGTTTTAACAACACCTGCATTCCAGGTGGGTGTCTGACTAGTAGAACTGCTACAGAAATGGGCCTATTTGTGTATGCAGGATGTTTGCAACCTTGTGTAATCTGTTCCCCAAAATCTAAATGTGGTATTTTCATAAAAGTGGATCAACATATGAAAAGTCTGGTGTTCTTAATTGAGCGATCGTTCAGTGGGTATATGCATATAATTATTCAGGCAATAAATAAACAACGTACATGTATCTTTGTAAATTGTCTTGAATTCCCCAAGGTTATAAGGTTAATTCTGATGGACTCATAGTTTCTAAATCTTCCATAAATAATGTCAGGAAGATGGATAGGCAATGCGGGTGCTTTTATGTACTTAGACAATCTTCAGTTATTGTGTCTAAGGTTAGGCTTCTGGTTTTATAGAAACCATCATCTTCCTAGGTTTATTTTTTTGTAGTACTGGGCAACCTCTGTGCTTTTTATCATTTAAATGCTTTGTAAGGATTAATTAATTGCTACTGACCACTGCTTGCAGCTTGAGGCACGGTGGTGCAGTTTTTGCATGTTCTTCCTTTGTTCGCATGAGTGGACTCTGGGTACTCCGGTTTCCTCCTATAGTCAATCGGCAATGCATGTGATGTGAATTGGAAATGCTAAATTGTCATTGACTTGTGTATAGATATACGACATGTATTGATGACTTTTATGTTGATGCCTGACCTTTGTACAGATTTGACTTGTAGAGATACAGTATACGGCTTGTGTATTGATATACAGAGGTTAGACAATGAAACTGAAACACCTGTCATTTTAGTGTGGCAGGTTTCATGGCTAAATTGTACAATCCTGGTGGCCAATCTTCATTAATTGCACATTACACCAGTAAGAGCAGAGTGTGAAGGTTCAAATAGCAGGGTAAGACCACAGTTTTGCTCAAAATATTGCAATGCACACAACATTATTGGAGACATACCAGAGTTCAAAAGAGGACAAATTGTTGGTGC
>JAOUQV010029886.1:0-18416 GCA_028565295.1 Aspidoras spilotus
GTTGTGTGCATTGCAATATTTTGAGCAAAACTGTGCTCTTACCCTGTTAATTGAACCTTTACACTCTGCTCTTACTGATGCAATGTGAAATTGGCCACCAGGATTGTCCAATTTACCCATGAACCCTCCCACACTAAAATGACTGAAACTGAAATAAGGTGTTTCAGTTTCATTGTCTAACCCCTTTATATACACTGTATTAGGTACACCTGTTCAATTGCTTGTTTACACAGATATCTAATCCGTCAATCGCATTACCTCAACTCAATACATTTAGTCATTCAGAGGTGGGAAAGACAACTTGCTTAAGTGCAAACCAAGCAGGAGAATGGGGAAGAAAGTTAATTTAAGTGACCTTGAATGTGGCAAGGTTGATGGTGGCAGACAGGCTGGCCTGAAGATTTCAGAAACTGTTGATATATTGGAATTTATATGCACAACCATCTCTATGGATTCAGAGAATGGTTCAAAAAAGAGAAAATGTCCAGTTATCGGCAATTGTGTAGATGAAAGTGTTGATGTGAGAGGTCAGAGGAGAATGGGGCACACTGGTTTGAGATACTAGAAAGGCAACAGTAACTCAAATAACCACACAAAATACCATCTCTATTGAAGGTATGCCATGTCGAATTAAGGCATTTCTGAAGGCAAAAGGATTTAAAACTTTACTAACAATGTTTACAGAATAAAGTAAATAAACCTATATACTCTAATGTGTATATCCTCCTACAGCGAGGCTCATCACTTGTGATCTATTTAGATATTTATTTAATATAATATTGATGAACAATTGGCTGATTTTGCCTCCGTTCGTAATGAACACTACCTTAAAGAGACCCTTTTTAACCTCACAGGTTTGTGAACATGGTGTACAGAATGTAAGTGTGACCAAATTTGGAAGGACGCCGTGTGTGACTGTGTGAAGTCATGCATCTCTGTTTCTCCCTCCGATAATGTGTGTGATGTGGAGTGTTAAGTTCCACTGGACCGTCTGCATTATTCAGAGGACCTATTCAATTCGGGAAACGTGAGCCCATTACTGTTACGTGCCAGGTCCAACAATCAAAACTGGCAATGGATTTATAAAAAGGAATAAAACATCCTGTTAATGGAAAAATAGTTCACTACTGAACACAATTCATTAGAAATTCAAATGATATTTGATGATATTTGGAGTACATGAGTAGATTCATTTCAGAAAGTGTATGCAAGAGTGATGCAGTGGTAGCTCGGTGGTTAAAACATTGAACTACTGACCGGAAGATCATGAGTTCAAAATCACACCACTGCCAAGCTGCTTCTCTTGGATCTTTGAACAAAGCCCTTATTCCAGGACTGCCCAGTTGTAAGAAAAGATAAAAACTATAAGTCGCTCTGGATAATTTATTTATTTATTTATTTATTTATTGTTTAACTTCATCCTCAGCACCAGTGGCTATTCTACTGACAGGAACACACGGTCATACTCATACACAAGTCTCATATCATACACAAAGTCATATATCAATACACAAGTTAATGATAATTTAGCATTTCCAATTTACACTGCATGCATGTCTTTGGACTGTCGGAGGAAACCGGAGCACCCGGAGAAAACCCACACAAACACGGGGAGAACATGCAAACTCTAGACAGAGATTCCCAGGTTGCCCTATCCGAGGATCAAAGCCGGGTATTCTTCCTGTAGGGCCACAGCACTAGCCACTGCACTACCGTGCACCCCCGCCCCCCTGCTCTGCATAAGAGTGTCTGCCAAATGCTGTAAATGTACAATGCACAATCTACACGTCCAAGAGACAATTTTGTCATTGTGTATATGAGTCAGTGATATTGTGGGAGTTATGAGAATGAAATCAATTCGAAGCATAAGTTTTATTCCACTAGAGTAGTGTGTTTCACTTGATCTCTGTCACTTACCTCAAACGACTGAAAAGCAGGAAATGCCTATCCACTTCTTGTACCGTATATGCTGCAGAAATGTCCTTGCATTATTCACCCTTCACCACTAGGTGACGCTACCAAACCATATATACATTTATAGGAAAAAAGTTATTAGGGCTTTGAAAACTGCTGTGAGTCCCCACCAACTCCAATTTTCTTCAGGAATACAGCAATATTACAACACCTGGGAAAAGAATGAATACATGCTTTCCATGAAATAATCCAGGAATAGTAATCAATAACAAGATATTCAAGGAAGATTAATCAATCATGACTACCTACGTATACACTATATTGACAAAAGTATTTGCTCACCAATCTAATTTCTGTTCTAGCACCTAAGTATGCAGACTGTTTTTAAAAACAATTGTGAAAGAATAAGTCGGTCTTAAGAGCTCGGTGAATTCCAGCGTGGAACTGAGATGATATCTGAGCAACAAATCTGTGAGTCGTCAAATTTCCTCGCTTCTAAGTATTCCACAGTCAACTATCAGCTGTATTATAAGAAAATGGAAGTGTTTGAGAATGACAGCAACTGTACTGTAAACTGCAATAGCCACGTAAACTGACAGAGCGGGGGTCAGCGGCTGCTGAAGCGCATGGTGTGAAAAGGTGGCCAACTTTCTGCAGAACTCTAAACTTCATGGGGCCTTCTGATTAGCTCAAGAACAGCCTAGGAAATGTGCAGAGATCTTTATGGAATGGGTTTCCATGGTCGAGTAGCTAAATATGTGAGTCAAGGCAGGTGAGCGAATACTTTTCGCTTACCTCAGTCCAACACTGGTGCTGGAACAAAGAACCACATAATGGCATTTGCGGTTCATTCAGGAACATCAATAGTTAGAGCAATCTTGGGTAATGTAGTTCTGATTTGTGAGGTAGTGCTTCTTCTAGGTCTTGATGGTCCCTGGTGGTGTCACATGGTACCAGTTATAAATCCATCTCTAAAATATTGTAATATGAAATAATGAGTCTTCAGTAAAGTTGTCAATCTTTCCATTAGTGGTTCAGTGGTTGAAGTAATAAATAAAACTTAAGCTACAACATGTGAACTAGAGTGTTCTGTACAAACATCAATGTTTATATCTATGGCATTCACAAATTAGGTTTTCATTATGACACACACGAACAAACCACAAACATTCTGGAACAATATACTTTGGGCTGAAGAGACCAAGATGGAGGAGTTTGGTTATCATGCAAAGTGCCCTGATTTGCAAAAACCAAATGCGTCATGACACCCGACAATCCTGTTAAGACCGTGTCACAAAACAAAGGATAGACTCAGACTATAGCAACCACCTGAGAACAAAACATTCATTTGCAATTCACACTGCAGCAATTGCTATAATCGTTTTATAAATTATTCAAATGTAGTAATTCAAATGATGATGGAATCTTGTAGTAAACACCACCAAATGTATTTCTAGTGCCATTCCCAAGAACCCAAGTCCTTGAATCCATACCGGATCGGTCGCCCGGATTAACAATGACCTCCACCAGTACTGGTGGCAAACAGGTTACTGGTGGAAATTGGGCTACTGTTTGCCAAAGACGAGGAGGAAAGCCTGTGAGAAGACAAAGAACAGAAAAGTCAAGAGTCTGAATGTAGGGACAATGACAGGGAACGGTAGAGAACTGACTAACTACAGAGAGGAAAGTGTGCAGGAGACACAAGGGTAGCAAATCATTGGCGCAGGGTTTAAAATGTTACTGTGGATAGTTAGAGAAATCGAGTTGGGTTGGTTCTGAAGGAGGACTATACAAAGTGTTTTGTTGAGTTGAAAAACATGTCAGATAGGGTGATGAGTGAAATTGAGGGTGTAATGGTGAATGTTGTCAGTGGCTATGCACCACAAGTTGGCTGTGAGTTGGAGGAGAAAGAGAGATTCTGGAGGAAGCTAGATGAAGTAGTAGAGAGCATTCCCAGAGAGGAAAGAGTGGTGATTGGTGCAGATTTCGGTGGGAATGTTGGTGAATGAAACAAAGGAGCTGAGGAGGTGATGGCAAGTTTGGTTTTAAGGATAGGAATCTAGAAGTACAGATTGTGGTGGATGGACGTAAATGACTATGGTAAACACATATTTCCAAAAGAAGGTGGAGCACAGGGCGACCTACAAAAGTGGAGGTAGAAGCATACAGCCAGACTACATCCTGTGTAGATGAGGTTGCTTAAAAGTCATTAAAGACTGTAAGTTAAAGGCAGGGGACAGTGTAGCTAGACAACATGTGGTGGTTTGCAGGATAACTCTGGTGGTTAGGAGGTGATTAGTATTTTGTTCATGCTCTCGAAGGCGGTCGTATTATTTTTTTCTCCCTTATCTCTCCTGCTACGCTTCTCTTGTCTTGTCTACTGCACTACTACTTTGGGAGATTTTCTCCACTCTTCTGTCACTCTGGACATTGAGGATGTCTATTTATTCGGAAACCATAATCATGGGCATTTTGCGGAATGGATTAGGCATTGCTCTAATCTATCGAGATATTAAACTAACGGAAACAGCTGTCTGCATGACATGATTGACACAATGGGCGGAGCTGACAGCACTCAGACTATGACATTTAAATGCAGCATTGAAAACATTATAGCTCTCCTATGGCCAATTCATCATATGAAAGACTGAAATAGACAAATTTATTATTTATTTATTTATTGTTTAACGTCATCCTCAGCACTATGAAGTTTATGAACTCCCATTCATTTATATTTACAGACCCCCCAGGGCCTTATTCTAAATTCCTACATGTTTGCAGATTTTATCTCAAACCTAGTTACATCTGTAGACAAAGATCTAATTGTAGGAAATTTTAATATAGACTTAGACAATCCAGAAGACCCCCTGAGAACTGCATTGGCGTCCATACTTGGCTCTGTGGGGTAAACCAGAATGTAAAAGGGCCTCTCATACAGTTGGTTTAATATTAATATGAAGATTAGACAATTTAGTTACACTTCAGCCTGATTTTATTTCAGACCATTATCTTATCTTATTTAAAATTACTATGAACCAAAATTGTTGCGTTTCACGGCAGTACAGGCTCAAACTCATATTAACAACAAGTACTTCAGATAATTTTGTTAGTAAACTCCCAAATTTATCAACTTTGATTGTATCACCCTCCAGCCCCGCTGAGCTTAATCAGGCAACTGTACTCTGGATAGCGTAGCCCCAATTAAAAGAAGATTAATTAAAGAAATAAAATTAGCACCTTGGTATAATGATTTCACACTGACTTTAAAAGAGACCACTAGAAAACTGTAAATAGCATCAGACAAACCTGGTTGTGTACCAAACAGCATGGAAGGGGAGTCTTGTAAACTATAGGAAAGCTATTAGTGCTGCTAGAGCAAAATATATTTAAATATAACAAATTAAAATATAACAAAAATAATCCTTGCTTTTTATTTAATACCGTGGCAAAACTAAATAGGAAGACGACCACTAATAGAACCATTCCCACCATCAGGTTGTAGCTGCTATGACTTCAGTAATTTTTTCAGTGAGAAGGTTGAAAACATAAAGCACAAAATCAATACTGTAAATCTTAACCCGAGTAATCCAAGTCAACTAGACGTCAATATATTTACCTTAGATCAGAGATTATCCTACTATAATCCTCTCCAAAAGAAAGAGTTAATTTCACTTGTTTCATCATCAAAATCTACAACATCTATATTAGATCCCATACCCACAACTTTACTCAAAAATGTACTACCGAAAATACAGAACATCTGATAAAAATGATCAATTATTCTTTCAGTACTGGCTATGTCCTTAAATCATTTAAATTAGCAGTTATGAAATCTATGATTAAAGATTAAACCTTGACCCCTGCCAGCTTTCGAATTATAGACCAATATCTAGCCTTCCCTTCTTCTACAAGACCCTAGAAAAGGTTGTAGCGCAGCAGTTATGTTCATACCTGAATAAAAAAATATTTTTGAAAATTGTCAGTCAGGATTTAAGCCTCATAACACAGACAGCACTGGTTAAAACTGTGAATGATTTTCTACTGGCCTCTAATTAGGGTTATGTTTCCATGCTTATATTGCTTGAACTAAGTGCAGTTTGACACCATCGATCACGCTATTCTTTTTCAATTCAATTTTATTTATAAAGTGCTTTTAACAATGGACATTGTCTCAAAGCAATGCAATGAGGATAAAACAAGGGTGATATGTTCGTACTTTCGGGTTCTAGTAAGGATTCTAGCTGCTGCATTCTAGACTAACTGTAGTTTCTTTATGCACATACCAGAACAACCAGATAACAGGGCGTTGCAGTAATCCAACCTAAAGGTAACAAAAGCATGAACAAGTTTTTCTGCATCACTCAGTGCTAGCATATTTCTGATCTTAGCAATGTTTCTAAGATGAAAGAGTGCCATCCTAATGGTATTATCTACATAAGATTTGAAGGTAAGTCTAGAATCAATAATCACACCAAGGTCTTTTACAGCTGTACATGGTGTAAGTGAAAGACCATCCAGAGATAATAAAATGGATGAAACTTTACTTCTAGCTGCATGTGGTCCTAATACCAGTACTTCAGTTTTATCAAATTTATTAAGCAAAGGCAAATTGTTTAACATGTCCCTCACACATTTCTCAACTTAAATTGGTGTTTAAATTGATGTTTCTCCTCAAGATTGGCTGACACATTTAACTGTGTATCATCAAGGAGTGAGTTCATGGGAATTTTTTGACCAATCTTCCAGAAGCGCATTTGTAAGCTTACACACTGGTGTTGGACGAGAAGGCCTAGCTCTGTCTCTCCTGTAATTCATTCCAAAGATATTCTAGTGGGTTAAGGTCAGGTGTGCAGGCCAGTCAAGTTTATCCACACCAGACTCTGTCATCCATGTCATCCATAAAAGTGGTCACAGGAGTTCAGATTTTCAGCACGAATGACCTGGGTTCAATCCCCGGGTGGGATGACCCAGGAAACTTCTGTGTGCAGTTTGCATGGGTTTTATCTGAGTGCTCAGGTTTCCTCCAGGAACATGCGTGTTAAGTTAATTGGCATTTTTAAACTAATTTTCCTAATTTACAGTTAGCAGGTTAACTGGTACCCATGCGGCAAATCTCGGCGCAAAGACAGAAACAACCCTAGACAGGGTCCATCGTAGGACACACACACACTCACATTTATACAAACATGCACACACTAAGGGCCACTTTAGAGATACAAATTAACCTAACCTTAAGAAAACGGGCAGAACATGCAAACTCCACCCAGATATTTCTAAGTCGTCCTACCCGGGTCCTTATTGCTGTGAGGCAATAGTGTTACCCACTACACCACCATGCCATGGGTTAACAGTAGGTTTGACTACACTCAAATAATTTGAGTATTAACTTACATTTTAATTCGTTTCTTTACATTATCAATACCTGGTAACATGTCATACACAGTCATCGCTTGGGATATGGATAAAATCACTGAGCATTCCAATATCTTGCAGCCCTGTGGAGTCAAACCCTAGTTACTATCAAAACTCCTAGCAGTGCACTCCAACACCTGAGCTATCCAGACACAGTTATTCCTGTTTGTTTGGTTCGTTCACCTTTCACCGTCTTTCACAGTTGTTGTTTTACAAAACGTCAGTCCTGTGTGACTGACATTAAAGTATAAATATACTCTACATATATGTATATATGTGGATAAGTGCACAGTGGTTCAATGACAGAGCAGAATGTTCTTCCTGAAAATAGCTTCCACAACAAACACATGGCCATAAATCTTCACAATATTCCCTGGACCACTTAACACAAACCATGCAGAAATTCGGTGTTGCTCTGATTAAGATTTGTGTTGTGATTTTCTCTCGAACCTTTCTAAACAGCGACAAATACAAATATAGTATTCAAGAAAAATGTAAGTTATTAAAGAAGGCAATAGATGATTTCTCTTATGGATGATTTCATTTTCTCAGATTCTCCTTGGGAATGCTCTTGTTCCTGGAACCGCATCCATCAAGCTGATCCAGGAATAACAACTATCCTAACCAATCAGATTTAGAATCACTATATGACATCACCACACAGTGGAGCGTATAAAAACCTGTTCACGCTCCCACAGTCCAGTCTGTGACTACCCTGTGTGAACCGGGTTAGGGGTTAAAGCTAGGTTTAGGATTACCATTAGGTTTAGCGGATTTTATTTTAGCAAACCAAAAAAATAAATAGAAAACTAATCTTGGTTGAGAACGTTGTGCATGCCTAGTGTACTTTTGGGTGTCCAGTCAAAATCGGGGAATCTTTAGTGACATCATAGATTTATGCAAACCCTGATTGGATAGGATAGTTGTTGGCTCTGGATTAACTTGATGGATGTAGTTCCAGGAACAAGAGAAACTTGAGGAAACCAGTTTGTGCACTTATTATAAAATAGCCCTCTACCTTGTTTATTAGACCATGGCTGCCAATATGTACATGGAAAAAGGATATAAAATGTACTTTTGAATGGATACCACTGTGCAAAAATAAGTGACCTGAAAGCTCATGTAAAGATCCCGTGACCCCTGATAATGGTTAAACTACCTACTGTCAGTTTTGGCCTCTGTCACTGTTAGTCCAAATTCAGTATCTAAAAGTATTTGTTTTGACCTTGAGGGATAGCAGCTGTTTAGCTATATGCAATGCTTCAAATTATTCAAGGGTCAGATATCAATCATTACAGCACAGAGGGGAAAAGGTTATGTGTTGTGTTGCCCAGGAAGGAGACTTATGATATAGAACCCAAGATTGAAAGGTCTGACATCAGCTGCTGTTTTAGATTATATATTATTTGTATTCATTCACAGCTTCAAAAACCACCACATTAGGACGCATCCAGGAGATGGGCTAAAACTGTTGGGTTCCATGGGTCAAGCCACTTCTGAACCTGAGCCAACGTAGGAAGCATGTAAACTGGGCCAAGGAGAAGAAGGTCCTCTTTTCCAATGAAAGTAAAGTGTGCACGTCATTCGGGAATCAAGGTCTAAGGTTCGAAAGATGACAGGTGAAGAACAGAACCCAAACTGCTTGAGGTCAAGTGTAAAATATCCACAGTCTAAAGTTTGAAAGACAACAGGTGAAGAACAGAACCCAAACTGCTTGAGGTCAAGTGTAAAATATCCGTAGTCAGATGCAATGTCCGGTGTAGATAAACTCTGCTTTCTTAAATCCATGGTCACTGCTAGTCTACCAGAATGTTTGAGAGGACTTCATGATTCCTTCTGCTGAGAATCTGCATGGATATGCAGATTTCATCTTCCAGCAGGACCTGTCCCCTGCCCATTTTGCCAGAAGCACCAAAGCCTCACAGTACTTGACTGGCCAGCCAACTCGCCAGAACTAAACCCCACTGAGAAACTATGAGGTATTCTTAACAGGAAAATGAGGGCCACCAGGCCCAACAACAAAGAAGAGCTCACAGCAAGTATTAAGGAAATTTGGGCTTTCATATCTCCCTGACAATGCCACAGGCTGATGGGCTCAATGCCACGTCACATCGAGAAAGTGATTAAAACAAAGAGGTTCCCAACCAAGTATTAAAGTTTTGTAAGTACCATATTTTGATTGATTTGATCTTAATTATTTTCTTTCTGCAAAAACTAAGTAGTATTGGGGAATTCCACTCTTTCTGCTTCTCTGCCAGATTCTTGTTTTTTTTTTCATCGTCTCCTGCCACATTTTGTTCTTCCAGTTTGTAGTTTCGGCTGATTTCGCCACCGTATTCTAATTTTTTGAAATCCTGTTTTTGTGGGTTTTATGAGCTGGAAGCACAAATTATGTATCATTTACATTATGGGCCCTAAATCTATAATCAATAAAAAGTGTAACTTTTGGAAGGTCAATTTTTTTGAATGGTTCTTGCTGTGGAAGGGCATAAGGATATATGGACACACCTTCATTATTACACACGTATACTATACTTAATCTGTTATCACCCAAATAAAGATAGGTTTTTCTTTATGAATGTGGAATGAATTTCTTGCAAATCTCGTCTGGTTTGCCAATTAGGGATAATAAGTAAAACGTACAGTACATAAACATCACTTTTTGCATCTACGGCAAACAGAAAAGCACCTCAGAACATGTCAAACTGACTATCTATTAATAAAATTGCAAGGTAAATTTACAAAAAAAAATTATTTTTTGAGCACCATGGCCCTAATTGATTTTCACAGATAATGGGAACTGACAGCAGAACCAGTTTTTACCCATCCCTTAATAGTGCGCTCCAGGGTGTTATAACAACAACAACTGGCTGTTAGAAAAACATCAGATTTCATAGTCAGGCACATTTAAAGCACAAGATACTGAAGTTCCCTGACGTCTATAATTCAGGAAGATTAAAAGAAAATTGAAACCTGTTCGTAAATGAACTCTTCATACAGCGAAGTATAGTTACAGTACATTCCCGAACTCAGAACAGTGCTTTATAATACTGTTGTGTTCAAAATAATAGCAGTGTGTTTAAAACAACTGAGAAAAAGCTCCATCCTCATAACATTTATTTATATATATATATATACACACACACAAACAAGGGAACTGGGCGCTCTGCACATTCAATTTCAAATTAAAACGAGTAAATTATCAGTTTTATATTTAAAATGAATTAAAAATGTAGTTGGCTATTTAAAAACATTGCAGTGTTTGCATATTTAATTAAAAAAACTGGAATATTTACAGTATTACAGATTTTACTTTTCTGTTCATCACGGTATTAAAATTTCCGACAACTGCTTTACATCTAGAACCCAACCCAAGCTAACCAGACTACATTCCACAGTTCTTCTGCATTCTTGGGTTTGGTATCAAAAACATCATTTTTTGATACAAGTCCATACATTCTCAATAAGACTGAGGTCTATGCTTTGGGGTGGCCACTTTATTACTTTAGTTGTATTGGTCTGGAATAAATATATTGTCTGCTTGCTAGTGTGTTTGAGGTCAATGTCTTGCTGAAACACGCATTTCAAGAGTATTTCGTCTTCAACATAAGGGAACATGACCTCCTTTAGTATTTATTACAGTTCTATTCAAACAGGTCCATGGTGCTTGGTATGTGATAAATGGGTTTGACTCCAAAGTATGAGAAACATCCCCAAACCATTATGCATGAACCTCACACGTTTTACAGTCTTCATACTGTGGCTTACAGTCAATGCCTATGGGTCGTCTATTATTAGACCCAATAATAACAATCTTGTTCTCATCTGTCCATATGCCTCTTTAGGCCACTCATTGTGTTCTTTAGCAAACTATAACCTTTTCAACACATCAAGAGTACTCTGATTGCTGATTTATTTGATTTCACTGGAGCTGATAATCGGATGCTTCCTAGCCATTATTTTTTAGTACATTATCTATGCAGATTTTACTATTTCTTTTCCTATATTGTGTTTATTTTTTGCACTTTTAAAGCATTTAAGATAAATTCAACTGAGCAGCCAATCATTTTTTGTACTTCCTTATTTTTCTCCCCTCTCCAGTTAACTTCCCTATCAATGTTTTTTTATACATTGGCACAATGTTTTAATTGACCCATTTTACTCACTGAGCAAGGACTAAAACCAGGTACAGCATTTGCTGCCCTTCTTCTGTAACTAAGGGCCTGTTTCATCACAGAAGGATTGACCTAACTATTTGAACTCCACACTGCTATCAATATGACCGGGTCTTTTTTAGTAAAAGAGTCAATTACATCTGATTAGCAGCGGTCATGCCAAGATATTTGATTCTGTTGGTTGTCCATTATGCAACTACACCTAGTCATACATTTTTTTTCCAATGTTGTGTTATCTTTTCTGGGAAAGTTAGGAATTAAATGCATTAGTCATTTTAGACTAATATTATTTTGGACATAACTGTACTGGTGCATTCACAATAAATTAGAATATCATTCAAAAACTTCATTTATTTTAGTAATTCAATACAAAACAGTAAAATGCATACAGTTATTATGTATTAGTTATTATATACATATATACATTACAAACACAGTGATCTATTTCTAGTGTTTATTTCTGTTAATGTTGATTATTGCTTACAGCCAATGACAACCCAACATCATTGTCTCAGAAAATTAGAATATTATATAAGACCAACTGAAAAAATGATTTTTAATGCAGATATTTTGTACTACTAAAAAGTATGTACAGTAAATGCACTCAATATTTGGTCGGGGCACTTTTGCACGAGTTGCTGCATCAATGTGGCATAGCATGGAGGCCGGGTTGCTTTAATATTAGCCTTCGGTTCGTCTGTATTGTTGGTTCTGCTGCCTCTCATCTTCCTCTTGAAAAGACCCCATAGGTTTAGGCCAGGAAAGTTTGCTGGAAAATTAAACACAGAGATGCTGTTGTAATGAAAGCAGGTATTGCTACTTTTGTCAGTGTGGACAGATGCAAAATCCTGCTGGACAATAAAATTTCCATCTTGAAATAGCTTGTTAGAAGAGGGAAGCATGAAGTACTCTAAACTTTCCTGGCAGACATCTGCGCTGACTTTAGTCTTAATATAACACAGTGGACCTACACCAGTAGATGACATGGCTCCCCAAACCATCACTGATTGTGGAAACTTCATACGACTGTAGACCTCAAGCTGCTTGGATTGTGTGCCTCTCCACTCTTCCTCCAGACTCTTGGACCGTGATTTCCAAATGAAATGCAAATTTTACTTTCATCAGAAAACAACACATTGGACCAATGAGCAACAGTTCAGTTCTTTTTCTCCTTGACTGAGGTAAGACACTTCAGGCGTTATCTCTTGGTCATGAGTGGCTTGATACAAGAAATGCAACAGTTGTATCCCATGTCCTGAATACATCTCTGTCTAGTGGCTCTTGAAGCAGCAACTTCAGCAGTAGTCCACTCCTTGTGAATAAAGTCAACATTAACAGAAATAAACACTAGAAATAGATCACTGTGTTTTTAATGAACCTATATAATGTATGTGTTTCACTGTTTGTATTAAATTACTGAGCTAAATAACATTTTTGATGATATTTATTGAGAATCACCTGTATATGTGATGTGCCTCAAGTTATCCAAAGTGACAAGGTAAACCACTGGGCACATTATAAGTCTTATGACATAGAATGTGATGGCATTCTGACACATCCTGTCGCCAGCCAATGACTTGAACTTCCCTTTCAGCCTTTTGTTTTTGGCTATTGCCCAGTGATGCATCCTAAAATGTTCATTCCTTACAGGGTAAATCACATCAATAAGGGAATAAGCACAGATTGGAAGGGGAAGACACCCAGCAGCATCAGGCACCATGCAAAAATAGTTGGAAAGTAATGTTTGTGATCCAGCCCTACTGCCAACTCAGGCCAGGAGGAAATTAAAGAGACTAAGCAGAGATTCAGAGTGCATACGGATGATGTTGCCAACATTTAATCAAAGATTTTGTGCACAGTAAGTAGTGTGTGCTTGTCACACACAAGAAGTGTGTATGCATAGATAGAGAAGTTCAAGAAAAGTAAGATGTGCTCTGTGCAATAGCGATAGTCTGACTGAGCATCCCAAGCTCTGGTCAGCTATCGCAGGCAGTCTGATTCAAACACCTTTTATTAACAATCCTTTTTCCGGGAGCATGTGCTCCTACCAAACTGAGCTGAAATTGTTGAAAAGACGAGTAATCGTGGATTATGTGGTTCACTTCCAATAGAGGTTAATAAAATGGTGCATTTGTGACTTGCACCTTTAATTATTGCATAATGAAAGCTTGTTGACAGATGGACACGATGAATTTGAAAGCAGATAGATTATGTCCAACAATTATATATTTTTATTTTGCCAAATTCGATTTAATTCCACAGTTAGTTTGATTATTAGTTTATTAATGTCGTCTTTGGCATCGATGACATCTTAACTGGAACACTTTACACAAATCATATACATCTCTGATTATATAAATAATTCAATGACAACCTAGCATCTCACATTCTCCATGTCCATGTAGACTCTACATTTCTTTGGACTGTGGAAGGAAACTGGAATACCAGGAGTAATACCAGGAATAACATAAAACTCCATAGAGCGATTTCCCGGATGGTCCCACCCAGGATAAATTTCTGGGTCCTGTTTGTTGTGACTCAATCATCCATGACTTGTTCAGAATGTTCACACCTTTATTTTAATCATTTACAGGTGCATAAAAATTAGAATATCATGAAAAATTGATTTGTTTCTATAATTCCATTGAAAAAGTGAAACTTGTATATTATACACATTCATTACACACAGACTCATATATTTCAAGTGTTCATTTATTTTGATTTTAAGTTAAAAATTGAAGAACAGCTAAAGGCCACTATCGGAGCAACCTTGGCTCTCATAAAACCAGAGCAGTGCCACAGACTGATCAACTCCATGCCACGCCGCTTTGCTGCAGTAATTCGGGCAAAAGGAGCTAAGTATTGAGTGCTGTACATGCTGATATGTTTCATGTTCATATTTCTCACTTGGCCAGTATTTCTAAACATCCTTTTTTGTATTATTCTAAAGTAATAATCTAATTTTCTAAAATAGTGAATTTGGGTTTTTATTAGTTATAATCATCAAATTTATTATTTATTTATTTATTTATTTTAACGTCATCCTCAGCACCAGTGTCTATTCTAATGACAAGAACACGGTCATACTCGTACACACGTCTTGTATCAATAGTGACTTTGTTAGTGACAATTTAGCATTTCCAATTTACCTAGCGCGCATGTCTTTGGACTGTGGGAGGAAACCGGAGCACCCGGAGAAAACCCACGCAAACACGGGGAGAACATGCAAACTCCACACAGAAATTCCCAGATCGTCCCAACCGGGGATTGAACCTGGGTCCTCTTGCTGTGAGCCCACAGCACTATCCACTGCGCCACCGTGCCAGCCTAATCATCAAATTAAAAGAAATAAAGACTTAAAATATACGAGTCTGTGTGTAATGAGTGCGTATAATATACAAGTTTCACTTTTTGAATAGAATTAAATCAACTTTTTCATGATATTCTATTTTTTTGACCAGCACAAATACATTTCTAACAATATCACAACAAATTCTTTAAAATCTTCACACACACACACACACGCATTCCTTTCACATTGAAAGTTTTGTTTATAAAAGATCATAAACACCAAGTACTATCCATACAGTAAAAAGGATTTTATTTCATATAATTTAGCTTCATACTTTGCCACGTCTGTGACTTTACAGGATCACTGTCACTATTAAGGTAGCATTAAAATATCCTTCATTTCTGGACTAACATGCTTCAAACTACTGTCTGATGCGCAACTGCATTTATTATGTCAAAGCACACGCAACTGCCTTTGTCCTGTAAAAATAAGGATCACTGAAAAGTTCTGGAACTAAAACTCTGAAGCCATTAAGTCTCCCTAATGCTCGTACCAGTACAACTATCAAGATGCAGGCCATGTGTGAACATTATCATTGCTTGCTAAAAAAAAATCCTGAATTCATCCCACGCTGACTGATCCCTGGCTCATGGTTATGTAGTTTATGAGATTGTAGGAGAAGGTTTCTCCTGTGTGTGTGGCTTTGTTTCCTTCTTCAGAAAAATCAGATCAACAATTCAGTAGTCATGGTTCTGTTCAAGGCCCCGGACCATGTTGCACCTTCTCAGTCATCCGTCTGGCACTGTAGTAGGACAGACCAAGACCCATAACGGCCAGCATCATGGCAATTTGGTTAAGTGAGCGCTCCTGAGGATGGCTCTGGATCTCACCCGCTACCTGCCTCTGAATACAAATGAAGGACAAAACATCAAATTGTTGTTTTATAGATTATTATATTAAATACAAACTGAACTTTATTTCCAAGTGGATATGATTGATGATGCAAACAGAATTAAACATTAAACTGATTTACTCATTCATTACTCAAATAAATCAAAGAAATAAAGAAAAAAAAGAAAGCTGTTCAACTATATTCAGCATTTGCCATAAAAAGCCCATTTACTAAAAGTTTAGGGTCACGTAATAGAAGCAAAAAAAAGAGTTAAAAACTGAATAAATTAACAAATAAACAGGAAATCAACTGCCTTTAAGACAAGATTACAGACAACACTAGAGATACTTACCTTTAAAAGATGAAAGTATCCAGGAGTCAGGCGTCCCATTCTGATCATGTCTGTTAAGAGCTGGGCTGAACCTGCAAATATAAATGGCAGGGTTTCCATATAGCTCAAGCACAAAACTCTAACCAATCAAAATAGTCGGATCATATTAGCCATGAACACAAAAACATAGCAGGGTTTTACCAGCCACTGAGTCGCCTAGGAAATGAGCTCTTTAGTTAAATTACGCAAGAAAGTATACATCTTGAACTTAGGTTAAAAAATGTCAAACTATTCTAAAAATGAAGCTGACCCTTGACCGAGGGGTCAGTCAATGTGACTGCGTGTCTCCAAATGCAATGTGGTCTTGGTTTATGCTGAAATTAAAATAACATGAACATAGTTTTTCAGAATTTAAGCAGTGATTGAAGAAAGTAAACGGTTTAGAGGTTTTAGAAAGTTGGAGTGCAAATAGAATGGAAAGGGTGTTGGTACATTTAAAAACAATGTCTCTGGATAAGAGACTAGAGGTGTAGGATTTAAAATATATCTGGACATATGGAAATACTACAGGGAAACACAGGGCTCTGGATTTAGCAAAAGTGTACCAAAGGTGCAAAGAAAGGTAGGCTTTAAAGGCTGTAAATGGGACAATGCTACAGGATGTGCAACAGAAATTATGCTTTTAAAATATCACTGGCTATATGAAAACTGTACGGGGGGTGAAAAGAAAGGTAAACACATCTAGAAACTGACCAACCTGAGTGAAATCCACAGTCTTTAAATTCAGGAGGTAACACAATCCAGTTAAGAGATACTGATAGTAAAGTTACTCCAGGGTTAGAAATATCCAAAAGCACTAACCAATGTACCTTAAACACAACAGAATACCAGTAACTAAAGAACGCAGTGACTCAAATCTACAGCACGTGGAACTGAGCAAACTCTCTGGAGAACCAACCCTTTATAATATCCCATGTCAACCAATCAGAATGAAGGAATGTCTCTCTTTCTCTTGCTCACTCAGACACACCTTCTCACACACCCCCACATGGCTGAATACTCAGCCAGTTGTCAGAATGAATCAGACTCACTGTGAAAGCCGCAGGAAAGAAAACCCTCTGAACGTTCACATACACACAGTGTCTCACTCACAGACTTTGGTCATACGCTCGTTAACAAATACACAACATCCAATGCTGCGAACCAAAATGTCCATTTTGACTTGATTTGCTGTTATATAAGCATACTACGGGGCAGTCGTAGGCTTGTGGTTAAAGAACCAGCCTTGCGACTGGAGGGTCCCCGGTTCGATTCCCAGTAACTCCAAGTCACGGCTGAAGTGCCCGTGAGCAAGGCACCTAACCCCCAGTTGCTTCCCGGGCGCTGTGCTGGGCTGCTCACCGCTCCGGGCACGTGTACTCACTTTACCAGTGTGTGTGTGTATATGTGTGTTTCACTGCACGGATGGGTTAAATGCGGAGGACAAATTCCGCTGTGTGCAAGCATAGTGGCAAAAATGGATCACTTTCATGAGCTGTTTTCAGCTCTCTCTTGACAAATGCACCACATGCGTTACAAAACCAGCTCACTAAGACGTATCTGTAAGGAGGGGAGGAAGCTCTGTATGACTGTCCAATTACAGATTGTGAAGACAGTTAGTTACTAGCTATCAAGCAGATTAGCACCGCAAAGCAATACAGTGTTATAGTGTTTAGTAGACAGTAACATCTAACGGTGTGTTCTTACTCAAATCTATATATGACAATGACTGATGCATTTTTACATAAAAACAAAGACTCCAGAAGCATTGTTGTGATTTTAATTACCTTAGAAGTAAAATTAACATTAACAGATAACAGCTGCAAGTGTGCTCTTATGTAAATGTGATAGTTTATATGGAGAAAATGTCATACATTCTTCACTTACCGACTTTGCTGAAGGCTTCTCGCAGCTCCTCCATCTCTTCAGGCGAGATCTTTGCTGTACTGGCCATCTTCTTCTGTTCACAAACAATACTGGAGGAAACAAGTAGTGAATTTATTTAAAAGATGCCTGAAGATGTGAGTTGGAAATCAAAAGTGACAACATTATTGATTGACATATTTTAATTTGAAAGCTTTATATTAGACAGATAGGGAGGATTAAACTTTGCCATGGCTGGTAGATCAGTTAATACAGCACATGCGTGTGTAGACAACTGGAACTGTTTATCACTATCCCACTGATAATATATACAGTATACATACAGGGGTCAGACAATGAAACTGAAACACCTGTCATTTTAGTGTGGGAGGTTTCATGGCTAAATTGGACAATCCTAGTCGCCAATCTTCATTAATTGCACATTGCACCAGTAAGAGCAGAGTGTGAAGGTTCAATTATCAGGGTAAGAGCACAGTT